>VWPW01011387.1:353328-546804 GCA_013389825.1 Crypturellus undulatus
AGCCTCGGCCGGGTTGGGCGGTGCGGGGGCAGCGGCAGCCCCAGGCGGCCGCGGCGCCGTCCGCCTCCCGCTGCCCGTCCGACACTAACGGGCGTTCCCGACGTTCAGTGCTCAAACGGCCCTCGCAGGAGGCACGAGCGTCAGCGCGGAGTTCGTAGCCGCTCTTCGCACGCATCGGCCTTACTGATGTCGGCCGTGCGCTCCGTATAAACATTTTGCCTGGTCCTGGAGCTCGGCAAACACATTGGTTAAAAGGCAGGTGAAGGTGGAGAAGCTCAGGTGTCTCCTCCAGGAAGTGCAGGAAGCTCTGGATTTTTTTTCCCACGGAAAGGGCCGTTTGCAATTTGTGGGGTTTACAGTCACTGCTGGCTTATAGGCCCTCTCTGCTGCCCCATAAGTCCCACGCAAGTTGCTTCTGGCGTCTTGGCATAAAACCCAGTGCTAGAGCTACAGCTGCAGCCTTGTCTCAGTGTTCCTCCTTATTCCCCCAGTGTCATGGGTGATCTGAAGTTAGAGAAGCTTTTAACTTTTTTCCATCATCAATAATTATCATTTTTTAAAGATAATACAAGCAGTTTGTTCTGACATAGTGAATTATTTCATGTGCCTTCTCATGCTCACATCTGAATACATATGGTTCTGTATGATGATAGTTAATTAAAAGGGACCTACAATTTTAATGATCGCTAAATGTTTGTAATTGGAAGGTGATTCGCCTGTGTGTTGCCTCTGTACTCTTCAAATGCTGCCATTCAAAACTGGCTTTTACGTTATATGGAATAAGCTCTCTCTTTTTTTTTTTCCTTAGACATTCTTGGCTAATGAAAAATTGAATGGCATGTTAAAGCAGTACTCTTTAAATATCTCTTTGTATCAGGCTGTATTAAAAATAGATAAAAGAGATATTGCATCCTAGATGGATTTTCTGAAACGGTTCAAGTCCATATGTTGGTAAATTAGAAGTATGTTTGCATTAGAAAACTTGCCTTCTAGGCAGAAAGTTTAAAATTATTATTATTTTTTTTATACAGGATGCAGTCAGTGCTTCATCTGTGCGAGTGGTAGATATTAATTAGGATCACAGAAAACTCGAGGACAGCTTTAAATGCAAATTTAGGAACCTAATTTGTTCAGCAGTAAAATCAAATTTTATTCTATGGGAGAAACTGTTGCTAAGTCTGTGCTATTTTCTTGGGATTACTATTTCCAGAGAATCATTCAACAGATAACATCATGTTAGTAGTTATTAATTTATTCCTCTTCTTTCTGCTGTGCTAGGAATACTGCCTTCAACTGTTAAAGAAGCAGCTGGCTTTTTTATACAAATAAACTGGGCTCTGAGACTGTCAATCTTCTTTGTTTGACAGAGAGGAGTTCCCGCCTGCACTGAAAGAATAGCTCAACATCTGTCATCCCATTCTTTGCCATGGCCCAAAATCAGGAAGACTACAGCTGTCCTGTTCCTTTCAGATACTTCTGGGATAGAGAGGTAGGAGGACTGAGTATTTGGTCAGCGTGTTCATCATGCATTAAGCAAGCCTCTACAAGCCCTTGCATGTGATTGTGTTGTTTTCCCATTGCTTGAATAGTAGAATTTGCAGTTTAAAAGGTCTTTGGAATGTCGTTCCTACTATGTGTTTTTCTCTGTCTAATTAGTTTGGTCTGAACTTGCATTTGTTAATAAAACACATTTTAATTGAATTTAAAATGGTTAGCAATAGTTTATACCTAGGCATGTGGCACACAGGCATGTAAATTGTGAATTTATACATGAGCATAAAGCAGAAAATGCTTATTCTTATAGGTTGGGAGTTATACTACAACTGCTGAATGCTGGATGAAGATGGAAATGAGGGATGCAAATTATCTTATTCCTTGCAAGCCCAGAAATGGCATATTTTAAAATATGTTTGTATGGAGCGGAAAAGAGTGAATAAAAGGAAGAGGAGAGGGTTAGAAGAGGCTGGAAAGAATAGTTTAACACATTAAAGAAATATTTAAGCATTTGATTTCATAGATTCATTGCTTTAGTATCAGTGAATTAGTTTAAAAAAGTTGAATAGAGATTCAAGTTATTTATTGAATGAATAATGTTTCTTGCAGACATCCTTATAACCTGCAATTTAAACTTCACAATCCAAAGATTTGGAGAAAACATTATGTAGTGCAAGATGCTCAGAGGGATTTAGGCATTGTGAAACCCAGTGGAATCTAGGGGAATCCACAATCCGCAACTGGGCCTTCAGGCTGTCTGTCACACATATGGTGAGAGTTAGGCTGTGGTTACATGGTGATTTTGAGTTGGCTTCCATCCATGCTGCTGCTGAAAGAACAACTTGGCAGCTCATTTACACTGTTACCTCTAACTTAGGTTTTAGAGTGCCACTTACTATTTATCTGCTGATCTTGGACACAGAGGAATGACAGTGAAAAGAGGTGCTTTCTCAGCAAGGCAGGTCTTGATCCACTTAGGATTTCCTAAATAAAAAGAAATACATTATTTGTTTATTTGTTTATTTATTTTCCACACAAGTGCCAGTTTTAATCCCAAGGAATTTACTGTTAGTGAATGCTAGAACAGTGAGAAACTATTGCACCACAGGTACATGCTATATCGAACTATATTTATAGAAGACTTCAGTGCGGCACCTCCAATTGCATTAAAAAATAGTGAAAAAAAATGTTATTGGTGCATAGTATTTAGAAATAGAAAGATGGTCTTGGGTCCACAGCCATTGTCACAGCATTCAGTAAAAAGACAAAAATAGAGAAATCTCCTTTCTTGAACAAATGAAATAAAATTATAATAAAAATAATCCTGACTGACGAGCTGCTTCTTTCCTCACTATCTTTATGGATCAGGAACTGCGTAAGTGCCTTCTGTTTCTTTTTGTTCCTTCCACCTATCCACCAAACTTGTCCCTGCCCCACATGAAGCGATGTACTCATTTTCATCTGGGCCCACAGTCCTTTAGACACAGTGATTGATTTGATGCCTCCTCAAGTATATATTTTGGATTACCCACTTTCCCTGTAGTGTTGAAATCTGATTTCTAGAGCATGGGTGAAATTATTAGGGCAGTAGCTTTTAGGAAGAAAGGGGACTTGCTGAACTATCAGAAGGAACATCTTTCTGTTCATCTTTGCTAGGTACAAATTCAGGCCCGTTTCTGAATTTTTTGTTGGCCTTCTCTTACTCCTCATAAAAGACAGTCCTAATAGCCGTCTTACTTTTAAAATAAAGTAAATCAACACGATGACTACCAATTTATCCCAGTAAATCATGTAGTTCATCTACATGCTATAGTTTTTCCTAGTTCATCATGTATAGAAATTTTAATGGGCTATGCAACGACTGGCAAACAAACCATCCCTGCTCTGCATGGCCTTCTTTTGAGAGGATGTCAATGAGGTATTTTGCTTTTTTCTTCTAGCTAATGAATTTGTGGAGTGCACTCATTTTCAGCCTTTTTTTGTGAAATAGTGCTGTATAGATTTTTATTTTTATTTAATTTGTTGTATGTTTTGTTTTGTTGCCTTTTTAATGAGAGCTAAGATTCTTGTGTGATCGTTTTTCTCTGGGGTCTGATCTTGGGAGAAACAGCAGATACTGTGCGACTCACTATAAAATTGCAAGTGTTAGCAACATGGTAATGCCCTGGGGCTGTTATGGCTGAGTCTTGCTGAGGAGGCTCCCAAAGTCTTTCTGAGGAGGCTGATCCTGGAAGTTAATAAGCTTAGGAAGAATTTAATGAGTGTATAGACATTGAAACAACTTAGCATTTGTGTTTGTCTTATGAAAAGGAATCACACTTAAATACCTTATTAATTATGACATGTAATTTGAGCTTTCGATTGACAGCCTTCAAAAGTGTGTTTTCATGATTTGTTTAATTATGTGAAATAGAGACAAATTCACAGCCTTTAATGACCTGACCAAGATTAAAAGTTTGACAGACAGCTTCCAAGGAAACTGCTCTTACTACTGTTGAAATAAGGAGCAAAACTCCTATTGATTAGAATCCTTTAAGACATTAGAATCCTTTAAGACAATATGCGGATTTGCATCATGACAATATAAAAAAAATACAAGAATTAATGTAGCAAAGCAAACATTAACATAGTTAACAATTAATTGTTAACTATTCCTCATCTATATGCTAAGGAAACAGCATTGAAACAGCTGATGCTCAGACGGCTGTTTCTCATCAGTGCCCAGTTTGGATCACAGAATATACGCACTGGCTTCTATGCGCTATCATCTCGTAGCTGGATAACAAACTTACTGGGGCCATTTCAGACTCTAGCATCTGTATCATCTCGCATACCTGGGCACTCAACCCACCAAGGTCAACAGACCTTGCTCAGAGTTCAGACTCTTACAGCCAGCTCTCGCTCCTCTCAGCAGGGAGGCCTTGTATCAGGTGAGAGACTTGTGATTGTACCAGAGCTCTAGACAACATTTGTTCTTTTCATTCCACAGATTTATGCAATGGTTAAATTGTGCACTGAAAAGAGTAAAAATTTCTCTCTTACAAAAATGGAACTTTGAGTCCAAATACTATTTGTTGTTCTGGACCTTTTAGTGCAAAGCAAAAATTAGTTGAACGCCAACTGCATTAATCCTGAACCTTAGAAAAACAAACATCTCCATGTGAAATAGTGAGCAGCAAGGGACCACCTTTAGGGGCTTGTGTCAAGGGTCATCAGAATGAAGGTCCCTATTCACACAATGAGGGAGTATTGCAGCGTCATGACTGTGCTGTTGATGCAGCTCTGTATCAGCTCTTTACTTGAAGCTTTGGTGGCTGATGTGACAAACCATAAATAATGGAAGGTCAAATTGAGCAATGGTGTTCACTTCGACCTTCTAATACTTCTGTCTTATTAGATCAGTCATTAGAGTTTCAACAAGCTGCTAAGAAGCAGAGTGCAGTGACTATAGCTGCCAATTCTTCCTATAGTCACAGATTGGCCCTCTGTGTAGCTATCAAATGTAAAGTTTGTATGATACTTAAAACAAAACAGGGTTATACTATGGGGTAAAAATCAACAAGTAATCAAATAGAGAATCTATCACAAAAATAAGGTTCATAGCTCTCAGCATCAATTATTTTGTTTTTGATTGTCAAAGGCATACAAGTAATAATGCAAAACAATAAGGCAGTAATTAGAATTACTTCATTAATTAATCAGATTTAGACCAGGAATAAATATTCTGTGTACCGTCCCCTCTACCACTGTAGTTATGATAGTTCAGTCATATCCATTCTACATCTCTATTTTCATGCTTTTTATACCATCGTGGAATATCAGATATTAACCTGTTTTTTTTTTTCATGCCAATGATTTCCCCAAACCTTATTTTATTTTTCAAAAAGTTAAATGAAAAAAAAGATAGTTCTAAACTCACTGTCCCCACAATTCCAAAACTGAGGTTAGGAACATTCATTATTTAGAGAATTTTAAGGAAGAAAAAAAAAATTTTTTTGTTGAGTAGCTCTAAAGGCACTAATAAAAAGAGGGAGAGGTAAGAACAGAAGTATACTAGAAGAAACATACTACTAGCATACAATCTTTTCAGGATTTATCTCAAGGTTTTACAGCCACAAAGCAAAGGTCATAAAATCTACTGTGTAGATGTTATGTACACTCCTTTCGTGTGTTCGTATTGAACTCAGTAACTACTTTTGCTGCCCTTATGTTACCCTAGACCTATAAAAAGTGGTGCTGTGGATTGCAAGATTGGCTATGCCAAAGAGCCACTCGGAAACAGTGGTTCTTCAGAGCAGAAATCCTTTTGGTCAGAATGTTAAAGATCTCTATACCAAAAATCTGCACTCAGAAAACTTCTAAGGCTGCACCATCAACTGAGAAATTAGAAACGGCAGAATTAAGCTCTGCTTGGCAGCCTTAATTATCCTCCTTTATGTTATGAATCTTTAAGTACAAGATCACTGTCTGCTATTTTTTCTCCAGCAATACCACTCTATTAAGGACACAAGGGTTTCTCAAGGAATAGGCTAAGGTGCCTTTCATACATGTTGACTATTTAACATGAGAGGCTATTATCTGCTGGGATATCGTGGAAAGCAGATAAGCTGTCATAAATCAAACTGGGATAGGGAGAAAGAGAAAGCCAGCTCTGTTGGTGAAAATAGTTGATTGTTATGGTGGATAAAAGGATTCTCCTAGAATTATAATGCTAGAATTGACCTCTTGTCTATCCTGATCTTATCTCTGCTGTAGCCTGGGGTTCCTTGTGTGATTCAAACAAATGCTGCATAGGTGGCCACTTGCTGCATCTTCCTTTTTTTCTGAGTGCACAACTTGAGATGCTTAGGACTGTTTTGGGGAAGTGCTGAGTATTCACAGATGCTACTAAAATCATTGTGAGTTGTGCTGTAAATGTGGCAAGTACCATAAAAATACTAAGCTTCTGGAAAATCTGCTCTAAGCATGTCTTATTGAGGGCCCAAAATTAGTGAACATTTTCATCAATCTTGGCCATAATGGCCCAGCACTGCAGGTCCTGATCTGTAAAGTGGATCTAATGCTACATTCTCTCTTCCTAGATTTAAAGATAAATTAATTAGTATTTGGGAAGCACTCAGAAACCTAGCAGAGAATGCTATTGAAACACCCATAAAGATATTAATAATTCAGTATTCTGTGCAAGGCTTGAATGATGTGCAGTAAGGAAGGCATGGAGCCACATATTGAGTGATAAGAATAAAAAGAATATTGAACAGCTGCTCACTTGGGGAGCATCGTCCATCCTATGTGCTGAATGATGTATGTGTCTAGTTAAAGACTTATTATCATGCATATGTGCAACAAGCTCAAATTAAAGTTGCAAAGGCAAGCTTAATTCTGATTGTTCTTAACTTTAGAGGGATTGCATTTGCAACATGAGAATACTTCAAAATACAAATACTTTGTGTGATGATCTTTTTTCTTCATGTTTTCTTCTTGAAGAAGCAAAAGGTTTTCTGTGTCAGTGGATGCAGTGACCAGTTACATAATGCAGTAATGTGGCCCAGTTCACTCTGGAGCAAATATATTGATTGCACCAGGAATAAATTTGGCTCAAATTATCTTCTTTGTCTCATTATCTCATTTGTTTCATTTCATAGTGGTTGCTGGGTAGAAGTGAGTTATTAAATATGTTCCAGGGACACAATAACAGACTTGCCTTTTGGGTTTACTTTATGTTATGTTTTTGGTAGTTAATGCAGCATTTGGAGAACCACAGAATCTTCCACTCCAGAAAGGAAGTTATTGCCAAAGCAAAAATTCCCGTATTTACATATAAATATCCCCATTCAGCACGACTGAATACCTTTTTCATTTATAATGAAATGCCAACAACCACAACAATCACATTCTAAGACTCAGACATTAGATTAAACTGACTGTACTTATCTTTGGATAAAAACCAATCTTTCAGAAATTCCACCTGATCCAAATGAATAATTCTTACTAAATCTATTATGAATTATGGACAGATTCCTAGGTATAATTACTTGATCTTAGCCAAACAGGACCTTTACAATAAAAATTAAGATTGCTACTTCCTTCTGTGCCATGCAAGAACGTTAGTCTAATTTTAGTAAGGCATTTATCCTTAGGCCAAAGTTTGGATTTTCATAGTGACCTAGAGCAGTCAATGAACATAATGGTCTTTTATTAAGCACAATCTAGTCATTTCATACATGTTGACTATTTAACAATTGAAGAGTTAGAAAGAAGACTTGTATTTAAAATTATGTTTGACTGGTCATTCAAGTACAATTAAAAATATCTGTTTGTTCCTTTTCTTTAGTTTACTTTAGCCCAGATTTAATAACAAATATGATGAGTTCCAAACTTATCTCTGTTCCTCACTAGATTTTCCTGTTATGCTAATTTAAAGATCATTTCAGAGAAATCTGTACTTAAGTTCATCTCTAGTTAGGAAAGAATTTAAATATGAATTTGTGTAGATTTAAGCAAACCTTTAATTATTTTACATATTTAAATCCTTTGCTGAATAACGATACTTTTGTGAGGAGAATGCTTCATTGTTTATTTATATAACTCTCCCTTTTACCTTTTTTTCTTCTTTTTTTTTTTCCAGAAACATAACTTATTATCTACTCCTAGATTAAAAGCATTCTAAACCATATAAACTGTGAGAAATAGCTATCTTGTTGATTTTCAGAAGGTCTACAATACTCCATCTAATGTATTCAATGAATTATTTATCTCTTAAAGAGATACAATAAATCTTTACCTACTGTATTTGATGATTTTCATAGTAGGAATAATAAGTAACATGATTTGAGGGTGATTGGAACCAGGTACTGGGAGGGGGGAAGGGAAGTCCATTTAAACTATTTGCTAAACATGTTAAAAGAGAATTTATCTGCAAACAGGCTGAGCATTATTAGTCACTTAAATTTTTGAGTAAAGAAAAAGCATATACATTTCAATTGAAATAAAAGTAGAAGAATGTCTTAAATACATGTATTTTGGAGGAGGAGTTTAGGTGAAAAAAGACAATAATGTTCACTACCATTGTTCTCCGTTATCTTGGAGTGAATCCAAAGTAATTCCATTGATTTCAGTGGACTTTCATTGGGCTGACTGAGAATAGAATCTGACTCCATGTTATTTGGGAGGTGGGGGGTGAAGGGTGAGTGACAAGAATATGAATAACCCAAGATAAGTATTTGAAACACAAACACCGTACAAGATGGTTCCTGATTTCTAATATTGATTCTATACCATAATAGAAAAGTTCCAAATGGATCCTCTACCATTTAAAGTCTGTTAATGTATATTTTTTAAAACTTCTAATGGTAGCAGATCCATCTACATTTTTTTTTCTTTTCTTGGTGCTGTTGTGTTTTGTTACTATACCATGGCCTGAAGCACCAGAGGGACTCCAGAATACCTCAAAAGTATTATGTGTCACAACAGACCTATGAATCAGGGAAAGGGTTTAGGTTAGTCTAGCTTTTCTTGACAATTACTGAGGAGGTTTTGAGAGCTCTCTGTGGCACTGCTTTGTGTCTGTGTAGTGTCTAGCAGGGCTGAATAAATAGGAACGTGAACACTGAGCCTTATTATATCAGGATTTTCTAAGCTGTACAAAGGAATCTTGGAGAACATTTATATGTAATACAGGCATTGCAGGGTTTTGCAGTTTCATCTCTTTTCTCGTCTTCCCATGTGGACACTGCCATTTGCTGAGTATTAACTTTCATTGACAGGATGGAGACTCCAATTCAAGTGGAGTCTCAGTTTGTCATACACTGTCTTCTTTCTCTTGCCTGCTTTGGCATGAAGGAGTATTTTGCATGGACTACCTGCAACTAGGTCTTGCCCTAGCTAGAATCAGCAGTAAAACACAAACCAGTACCCTTGAATTATTGTACTGTGTGTATCATCCCTTCACATCTGAGGCTTCAGAGCTGCAATCTTTAAATTCCCTTGAGCTCCAGTTCTTCCAGATTACTGATGTTATATAAATGCATACATATTATCAATATTTTCATCATCAAGATAGCATATCCTCAGAATACACTGTTAAACAGCAAACAGACTTAAGTAATTTTAGCTTACACAATTTCCTATTTAAATATACCTTCTGTAAAAAGCTATTTCAAACATACGTTTGCAAAAATGATGAGTATTTTGAATCAGTTGACTGGATTGCAGATTCTGTTTTCATTTTTAGGAATAGTCTGCCTTAATATTCCTGTTAGTCAATGACTTTTGACTGGTAATAAGACACAGTGCTAGCATACCTAAATAGGTTTGCTCTTTAAAGCAATATTACTTTTCTCCTCTCTTTTGTGTAATTTCCAAGTTAATATTTGTACTGAAAAGCTGTGGAAACCTTTTCTCTAATAACACAGATGAACTCAGCATAAATGTAATTTTAAACTTTGGCTGACATAACTCAAAAAATTAAGAGCTTTATGTTCCATTCATGCACTTCTTACATTCATTATGTGTATAAAAGTAAAGCTAGCAATAGCATTAACATGGCAAGACAAGTAGCATGTCTGTCTTTTGGAAAATTCCCTATGATATAACTAAATATATGCTGATACTATGAAACCAACTTATATCAGGAGTGAATTTGATCTCATCGGGTGCAAGTATACACACTTTGGCAGTTGAAAGCAAATATTGCACCTCTTTTATCAGTCATGATGGGAAAGGATAATTCCCCATCACTGACATCTCTGCTTGAATTGTTGCTTGTTTTATTCTGGTTAGGAACAAGCAGGAATCTTCTGGATGCAGATGTTTCCTACCAGTTCCCTCAGCATGGAGTAAATAATTGGTGTCTGTTGAGGCCCCATGACTATGTATAAATCAGTGGAAGCTAGGAGAGCTGAGGAGGATCCCTGCACATTTCTTCTATGCTAACCATAAAGAGTAAAAGAAGCTCCAATGCAGCTTCACACTACCACCAGTGGCTGGCTGTCCGGGAGTTCAGCCCACCTTGTCTACAGGTAGCATGGATGGGTAAAGGGCCAGTGTAAACTCTCACTTGCCGATAATCGGTAGATAATCTCTTTGCAGGAAGATCTTTAGAAGTTTTTGAAGAAGACTGGGCAAAATGAATTAGGGATTTTGATAACCTCACCCAAAACAATTTGAAAATGCAGGCAACAACAAAATCTATCCCCTCAAAGGCCTTATCTCTGTGACAAGAAACATGATGTTATCATGGCCTTACAGCTATTGCATCCAGCAACTATAGTAGGTCCTTAGATTTACCACGGAATATAGAATGTATTTTCTATTTAAAAAAGGGAGTAGAAAAGTCTTCTTTTTCAAAAAATAGTTTATTGAGATGAAAGATGTCTTAACTGTGAATTTATTCTTTTTATTAAGCTGAAGTTTACAAGAATCATACTGAAATAAACCTTCCAAGGTTTCTTGCTCTGTGTATACTCTTTTTGCTTAATTCCTCTCCATCTTGATTTGTCAAATATGGTATAGGCTAGAGACCAACAAGCTTCTTTGTTCAATATAAAGGAAATTTGACAGCATTAATCTACCCTCGTTTTCTAACCAACAGTGTGTTCTCATGGCACCGAGGAAATGTTTTCCAACTTAACACCGGGTGATTGAACTTGGCAGTATCTGTTAAATCAGGCTTCAAGCTTCATGCTGTTCTTTTTAAATAAAAACTTCTACATATTTCTTCCTGGATTTACTATATTGTGAAAGGCTGTTAAATTCTAGTAAAATATTTCTTTAATAATTATTGAAAGAAACTCATTCTAAGTCAGCTTCACACTATCTTTTTACTTAGACTGAATTCAGTTCTTTGACATTGAAGAGATACCTGAGATTTGCCTATCACCGAACAGTTTCTGCACAATGGCATTGCTACAGGAATGTTGTATCCCATTAAGATATTAACTCTTTGATTTTTTTTTAAAGGATGATGGAAAATTGGAACAGATTCAAAAGAAATTTGAGGGAATGCTTGGAGGCTTGGAAAGCATTCCTTATAGTGACAACCTGAAGGAACTTAATCTGCTTAGTTTATTTAAAAGGTAAAGAAGCAACTTGATTATGGTCTATAACCTTCTGCATAGTGAGGTATTAGCTGAGGCAAGAAGATTCTTTAAAAAAAAAAGAGAAAAGGTGCATAGAACTTTATTCAATGTCAGAAGTCAAAGTCAGCAATTTTCAAACTGGAAACTTGAATACAGAGAGCAATTAAACAGTGAAAAAGACTGCCAAAGGATGAAATCAATTTTATATTTGTTAAATCAAGATTGCATGTTTTTCTGAAGGATATTCTACCACAAGCTGTAGCTTGAGGCAGAAATTCCTGAGAGAACTCTGTAGTGTGTGTTATGCAGGAAGGCAGACTACATGATCGTAACTGTCTTGGCTCAAAATCTGTGATTCATGTTCAAGTGCAAGCATGAGACATACTTATAGCAGTACCTCTAAACTTATACTAAGTGATTTTTAGGTCATTAGAATCCCTTTAAAAGGAAAAACAAGTTTACAGACATTCACAGGCTTTTTTTTTCTTTTTTTTTCTTCAGTATATGAAATACTGATTCCAATTTCTGCTTTTCTTCAGATTGCAAATTGTTTTTTCTTGGTGGAAGTGTTAAACCTTAATCATGACTCTTAGAGGAAGTGTGAGAAAAAAAAGTGCCAGCATACCATCAGTTTCCTCAGTGCCTTCCAGCAAATACAGGAAAACCTTTTCTGGATGCATTTAGCGCAATTCCAGTAGGGAAAGGTTGGCTGAGTATGGAAGTCTGCAATGAGAGCGCACTGTCCTTTTCTCTGGTCCTAGTTTTACTTAACATGCATTCTAAACTCTAAGTTATGACTCACTACCCAATGTGAGACTTAGATACTTGTGGGATTGCCAGAAATTCAGTTTTAACTCTTATACAAAATACTTGTGTCAGCCCCTATCCATGACAAATCAGAGTTTTATAACTCCTATAGTTAATTTGGGAACTAGGAGTCTGAGCTACTGCCAGAGCACGCAGAACAGTTAACTAAACAAACAGTACACAGATCTGCATTTGGAAGGCATGTCCATGCCGAAGACTGCTTTTTGAAGACACGATTGGATTGCTTCCAGCACCCAAACCAGCCCTGCTATCCTTGTATCAACCTTCAGCCTTCAGTGTAGACACACCTTGAGAAATGAGGAGTGGAAATGATAAAGCCACTTTTGTGCAGAGTTGATTTATTTCTGGTAGACTTCAAAGTTTATAGAATCATAGAATGCCTAAGGTTGGAAGGGACCTCTAGAGGTCATCTAGTCCAACCCCCTGCACACGCAGGGCCACCTAGAGCACGTGGCACAGGACTGCATCCAAGCGGGTCTTGAAGATCTCCAGAGAAGGAGACTCCGCAGCCTCTCTGGGCAGCCTGTTCCAGGGCTCTGTCACCCTCTGTTAAGAATTTTTTCCTTAAGTTCCTGTGGAACTTTTGATGCTTCTTTTTCTGGCCAGTGCCTCTAGTTCTGTCAGTGACCACCAGTGAAAAGAGGCCGGCCCCATCCTCCTCACTGCCTCCCTTGAGGTACTTGTACACACTGACCAGGTCCCCTCTCAGCCTTCTCTTCTCCAGGCTGAACAAGCCCAGCTCCCTCAGCCTCTCCTCACAGGGCAGATGTTCCAGGCCCCTGATCATCCTCGTGGCCCTGCGCTGGACTCTCTCCAGCAGCTCCACATCCCTCTTGTACTGTGGGGCCCAGAACTGGACACAGTGCTCCAGATGTGGCCTCACCAGGGCTGAGTTGAAGAAGGAGCAAGTCCAGTGAAGGGCCACTAATTTGCTTAAGGGAGCAGAGCATTTCTTGATTAAGGCCAGGCTGTGTAGCTGTTCAGCCAGAGAGGAAAAAGCTCTGTGAGGATCTTATGCATGTGTGCAAATATCTGATTGGAGCATGTAAAAGACTCTTTAAGAGGTGCCCAGTGACAGTGACAGGATAAGAGGCAGGAAATTCCACATGAACAGAAGAATTATTTTTTTTCTTTTTTTTTAACCTTTGAGGATTGTTGAACATTGGAACAAATTGCCTAGAGAGGTTGTGGAGTCTTCCCCCTTGGACATATTCAAAACCTACCTGGACGTCGTCCTTGATGACCTGCTGTAGTTGACCTTGCTTGAGCAGGGGAGTAGGATTAGGCAATCTTCAAGTTTCTGTTCCAGATTCAGCCATTCTATGACCAGTCATCAGGAGTGACTGACACTTCATAGGCTTGTCACTAGTTAAGTAACAACATATTATTTTCTGGTATCCTGGGCTGTGGGCCCAGGATATATAGTATCAGTGTAGCTGGTTATTTAATACGTTCTGAGAAATCTGAGCTGGGATTCAGTCTGTTTATATCCTGCCTGAATTAGAACAAGTATGTGAAAACCCATACACATTCCACACGCTGATCCAGACAGCCTATTTCCAGTACTGACTAATACTCTAGGTGTTTGCTCTTTGTTGAGAAACAGGGTGTTTTCTAGCTCTCCTCACTTGATCATTTTTGTAGTTCTTTCCGAAAATGAGCAAATTGAACAAATGGAAATTCTCCAAGAAGTCTGAAAGCTGGAATCCTTTTTCTGGAGATTTTGGAACCCTAGCCTACTCTTACCTACCCCTACCTAAGCACAGGCAATTTAGGAATATCTGGTCCTATATTATGGGTTGGTGTTGATGCTGTTCACCCCATTTCTACTTTCTTTTTCTGCTATTAGCTTGATCTTGATAGAGTCATTCTTTGTCTCTGCAGTTTTATTTTTAGAAAATAAGTGTTTTTTTTTTTTTTTTTTTTTTTTTNACCAATAACATGTCTCTGTGATTTTGGAGGGATTACAACAGCTAGCTCTTATCTGTTATTAGGATCCTGCAATCAATCAGTCAAAAACAGAAAGGTCCTAACTATGTCTCTATTTGTCTTCTGTGATGACTTTTACCTCAGTGGTGAAATTTAAGTGGTGACTTCTGGAAGCCCTGTTCCTTATCCAGTCTGGGAGATAAGCCTGAGATTGGCACAAGAGAATTTTGGAGAGTGGGGGATGCTCAGAGAGTTACAGTTCTTCCAGGTGATTATACGGAGGGCGATTTGTGATAAAACTCCCACAGCGATGAACACCAGCTCAGTTTTGCTGGTGCTGCTGCAGACAGGTTGCTGCTGTTACTATCACAGTGGTTTGGATGGAACAATTTTAGAACTATCCTTAGTGTGGACAAGGCCTGCTGCTCCTTACTTTTCACTGTTACTAGTTTAGTCCTATGCAATTGTAGAATATATTTCTTTTCTTTAATGCTAGCTACGATTCGTAGAAAAGAAAATGCAGAAAAAAATTACAAGGGCAAATGATGATGCCTGAATACAGGGGAGCTGTAATTTATTTATTCTTATAATTGTAATCTGTATTTATAAAGAAGTATATACTTCTTATGAACTAAGAAAGACAAATTCCCTGTGATCCAGATTTGTTCTCTCATTGACAGTAGTGGCATAAAAAACGCTTTAAGAAGAAGGTAATAGGGCAGGACTTGTTTGTAGAACTCAGTGAGGACAGGGCTAGGAAGAGCACTGAATCCATATTTGTTCTTAGGTTTGTGTCATTCCACATTTACCTGGACCAGTAATCTCTTGGCACCCAGGTGGACTGGATCTTGTAACTCTTTGTTCTGTGTTTTTTTTTGAGGAAGGCAGATTTACCCCAGGGAAAAGCAAGGCTGTGTTTTTAAAGAAGAAAGACACCCAGAGGCCTCCATAGAAACCACTGAGTTTTAGAAACAGAGCATTTTTCCATTTTTGCCCATCCCTGGGCTTCAAAGAATTGCATAAAGGCTAAAGAAGCATCTTATGTTGTCACATACTTGGTGCATAATGAGCTAACTTAAAGACATATTGTTAGGCCTTTCTTTGAATTCTTGTCTTTTGTTGTCTTGTTTCCCAATCAGAAGATTACTTGAGGCTGGCAGTATGTTATTTAGTATGTTGTTAATTATTTTATTTTTTAAAAAGCCTTTGTCTTGGTGTACTTTTATCTAAGAAGAGGTAAACCTTTACATATTTCCATATTTTCAGCATATTTTATGCAAATAGTTGTTAAAAATGAAAATTCTAATTTCAAATGAAGAAAATTCATGACATGCATCTTGTGTTGCAGTTTAATCACTGTATACCCAGGAAAGTATTGACAGTTGTCCCGTGGAAGCTATTAAAGTTCCTGTCCAAGGTTAAATGAAATTGCAGTTTATCACAGCAGCATTGAGAAAATAAGGGAATCTGTTCATGGCTCTTGATTAATGCCAAGCATGATCAACACAAGGGGGTTCATTAAGCTATACATCATGTGGGTAATTTAACATGTCATTGTGCCTGCTGTCTGCTTTAACTCTCTGCATAACCTAGTGTTCTGAACTTGTATCAGCCCTGTACCTGAAGTTTCATCTCCCAGAATATGTCATGCTTGGTCTGGCTCAACATTTTTGTTTTTTAAAACTTCTTTTTTGTTTGTTTGTTTTTAATGAACATTCTGCTTTTTAAAGGGGCATTACAGTTTTCAGCAGCTGCACATTTTTCTGTGGTTTGTCTAAATAGACTTGTAATCTGGTAATATTTGTAGAAGAAACACAAGGAATGTGTCCTTCATTGTCTAGATTTACCTTGCCTTTTTTATGCATTTCTACATTGCATGTAGTTGGGCCAAAGTAAAGTTTCACACAAGGCAGTTAGACTAAAAGGTATGACATCCTGGGAGAAAACTGCCACCTGAATTCCCAATGAATGCTTGCATCTCCTTACAAGTTAAATCCAGAGAACTTTCCATATAACTGCTACATTGAGAGATGTTGTGGAGGAGCCTTTCTACAAACAGCTCTCAGGAATCTCCTACTCACCGGCCCTCATCTTCTTGGGGGACTAAAACCACCCAGACATCTGCTGAGAAGGCAGGACAGCATGTGCAAACAATTCGGGAAGCATCTAAACTCTGTTGCATTTGAACACAAATGCCAGACAGGGCAATGCTCTACTTGACCGCTGCTCACAGACAGGGAAGAATGCAGTGGGAATGCAGAAAACTGCAGGGAGTGCAGCTTGGATGACAGTTTAGGTTGTAGTGACTGCATGTTGATTGAGTTCAAGATCCAGAGCAAGGATGGGAAGCAAAGCAAGGTTTCTGGACCTCAAGAAAGTAGATTTCAGTGAGGACATTGCTTAAGGATGAAAGTCAGATACCATGAGGAGCAGAGGCGTTTATTTTTAAAGAAACTTAATGAAAGCTCAGGAACAAAACATGATGTTGCTCAGGAAAATGAAAAAAAAAAATGGCAGAAGGCCCACTTGGCTAATCAAGGATATTCTGAATGAACTTAAAAAGAAAGGAAAATATACCAGAGATGGAAGCAAGGCCACACAACAGTTATGGAATATAAATGATGAAACAAGGTACAGTAGCCTTATAGTCCATTACACTATGATTTAAATTGTAGGACTGTCTCTGCATCTTGGTGCATATCCAGGCTATTTCCAAGACTGCATTTGAATGGAAATGCCTTCGAATGCACTGTTCCTCTTCCGCTTTTGTTCCCCATACCCATCCTTTGGCCAGAAAGAGGAACAAATGTGCTAAAAGGGAACATTTGGGTATCAACGGCTAGGACTGTGGGTCCAGCAACAGTGTTTCTAAGGACTTTTATCTTAACAGTCCTTTGTTCTCTTCTGAAGCCTCCAATAAGTGGTAGAACTGGCAAGGCATTCTTGGTGACATTGTAGTACCTCCACCGAAGATCTGTAACATTCTCCTTTACTGCTAATGCCATACTAGTGCCCTAAGTAGTTTGAACTATAGTATGCAAAACATACTGATGTTTTTCTGAACTTATCTTCACTCTAATGATTTTAGAGAAGTTCTGCTATGAACTTGTATTGGCTGACGCTTTTCAGTTCCTATTTATTAGTTCCATTGTTAGCATTAGCTCTGACAATCTAGAAAAGGTAAAGGATATTGCACTATTTTTTCCAAGTGAAAAAGAAGTGTCAAATAGAGGAATTGTGAGAACAAGTGATTTACAGCGGAACATCAACAAGCACAGGTAGTACAATTCATATTATATAAAATGTGTTTGGGCAATTGGAATGATTTTCCATTCTCTTCCTATTCACTAGTTCTTCTAGGATTATCTAAATATTTTATATCCAGGAAAGACTGACTGTTTGCCAGAACTTTCAAAGCATACTCTTTTAATAAGAATTATATCTTTGCAGAAATTATATTTGTTCCTTACTCTGAAAAAAATAACTGTTTCATTTCTTTTAACGTAAAGATCGAGAGTTAAACTTAAGTAGACATAAAACTCAATTGTAAAGCTGTCAATTGAATATAGTGGTTTTAGTAAGTAACACAGAATGATTGTTTAATATAATCATAGCTGTGGTACTGCATTGCATCTAACAAGTTGGCCTTTAGTTTCAACTGTGTCGCTTCCTGCTGCAGTGTGAATATCTTTTACCTTGAAACCTTAAAGAGTATTCACTTATTCATAGTTCCATACTTAAGTACTTTTTTGAGATAGTGCATTGTTTTCTGCTACCATTAATTACCATGGGTTTATTTACAAGACAATAATTAATTGTACTTCTGGCATGCTCAGGAGTCTAGCATAAATCAAAGCAGACTTGATAAGAAGCAATGAAAGTCTCACATAATTAACCAAGGCACTAGAGACCAATTGTTTATAGAATGATTTCACTGGGGCTAATTGACACTAATTGTTTAATCTGATTTTCTTCTTCACAGTAATGCTTCTAGCAATTCACAGTTCTCAGCTAATGACGCAAACATAGTTGACTTTATCAAGGTGTTCTTACTGTTCCAATACAAAGATTTTTCAACTATTATCTTCACTAAATTTATCTTCAGAAATGCAAGAGACCAAGATAGAAAATTGTGATCACTAAGTTTTGGTAATTATTTCCTAACTACATTTATTTAAAATATACTAACTACAGTATTTAAAATATTATAAAAAATAGGAGAGGAAAAATGTTAGTTGATGATAGAAGTCTGTTCTATGGTAGAAGCAACCATTGGACAAAGCATCCATAAAATATATTTAGAAGTCAACTGTTAGTCTAGACCACTCGGTACAGTTTTCCAGGTACGATAAGAAATATCATATATATATATTTTTTTTCTAGATAAAGTCAGTAACATTTCCCTGATGGTACCTTATCTTTTGTTTGATAAGTATCAATATTTGGTACAATAAACTCTTAATGGAATTCTGTAATTTCTTCCAGGGAACATGATTCAAAGCCTGGTTATGTCACTGAATCTCTTGTTATTTTACTGGATCATGCCTCACATGCTTTATGAAAGCATCAGTATCTCATACAATTCTCATACATGTCATGTGTCCATATTGAAACAGTAGCAAAACACAGGCTAATCCTAACATATAATTACATTATTTCAAGACATTTCATTTATATTACAGACACATTGTTTTCATTTGGTGAGTAACATTTTGGATATATGCTTATATATATATATATTTAGCATGTTTTCTTAAAGTGATGAGGCCAATATGATGCATGCTGAGAAACCTTTTCTCACTAGATTATTTAATTTGTTTATTTCAAGCAGATATGACAAAAGGACAGAGGCCTCAATGATATGAAATTCCAGTAAAATTCTTGAGAATGGATGGTGGAGAAAGTCCTGCATTAGAATCGTCACAGAAAGAAGGCGTCAAGTATAAGTTCCTATTATTAGACATCAGGGAATCCATACGGGATACAACTTAAGACTTCCTATGTACCTAGCTGATATTCTTAGTTAGTGTCAAAGTAATTATCATAAGAAAGTTTTTGGCCCATGATTTGAACACATTTGATTACAGGTAGATGGTATTTTGGAACATAACTATGCAATGTACTAAGTTAGAAGGTTAGCATAATACATACATAGCCGTCACAGCTGCAGCATATCCAGATCACATGTAGATTTAGAGCTACTTACATTTCTGGAGCTACACATATGCTTTATTTTCCATATTTATATTTAGATATTATTTATTTATTTTTTTTTCTATCTGAAAATATTTTGAAGAGTCTTTTCAAAATAAATGAATATCTTACAAAAATGCAGCTTTGGTCCAGTCATCAGGTCCCCGTGCCCAGCCCTGTTTTTGCAAATCTTCTTAGGTCGAGAATTAGCCTTGCATTCTAAAAGAGAAGTAATTCAGATTTCCTGATTATGATTACTACTATTATTATTCTGATGGCACAGGGAGTAACCTCCCTCAAAGTCCACAGTTTTTTCCTTCTTTAAATTATTCTTCAGGCCTTCTAACTACAGAAATGCTTTCAGCAAATGATATGAGATAAAGGTTTGCAAAATAACCCACCTGGTGCTTTACCGAGTGACTCAGTGAATACATCTCGACTGGGAGCATTTGAACAATGGTCACGTGGTAGTAACTGCAAAAGTGGTGGCTTAACGGGGGCATTGGTGCTAGAACTGGAGTATCACCTGTATAACCAATTTATGTCTTGACTAGATCGTTACAAATATCTTTTACTAATTCATTTCTACTAAATTATTTCATAATCAAAATCCTTATTTATCATCATTTTCATCATTTTTTCATCTCTTGAGATATATATACACAGGAACCTCTTTCCTATAAAATCTCCAGTTCATTTTAGCACCTGGGCTTTTAATTAAAGTTTGAAAATACCTCAGAATGCTTAGCTGAAAGCTGCTGTACTGTAAAAATCTGTGTAAGGTTGATATTGTAATTAACAATAAAATATTATTAGAAACATTGTTAATAGTAAATTATGCTTTAGTAGCAAAGTTATGATGGTTGGCTATTTTCTTTCTACATCATGCAGCAAAAATCTATTAATCTGCTTTTTAACAAAAGTTTTATACACCCATGTCAATACTATTCTGCACAAAATAAGTGATCAAAACACAAAAAAACAGGAGACAACTTTCACTTCTCTGAGGTGACAGCTAAATATCTGGGTGTCTTTATGTCTCTGTATATATGCATAACATTTTTGTGAGTGTTTCCCACAGTAAGCTACAAGAATACAACAGAAATCATTATTTTCTGTCTCCTTGTTTTTCATCTTGATGCTAGTTTTAAACTAACTTAAATCAATTTCAATTGAGTTTGCTTGTATGCACCTCGTAGGAAGAGATTTAATCAGTATGTTATAAATTTACTTTTAACAGGCAGAGTAAAAGATGATTTAGTGTTCGAATCTATTTATCTGTATATAAATGGATTTTGTATTGAAAGGCAATAGAATAGTATGGTTTTGAGGATATTTCAAAGTTGTGCTTCAAAACTGAGAGAAGGATATTACATTTTAAATAATGACTTTCTAACTGGAGAAGTGAAAGCTATGAGGAACACATGTGGAGGTGTAAACTATAATATGAATACATGAGTAAGTAATCATTTTAACTTGAAAGTGAAGGAAGAGTTCAGAGCCAAAATGTAAAAAATCATGTGCCTAAATGAGAGTACCTAAATCTTTAATTTTTTACTCCAAGTATGAGTATCGTATGGATTAAGGATTTTTTTTTTTTTAGATGTTTCCCCAAAAAATCAGGCAAATTTATATCCGGGCATTTAAAATAAATTTCCTGACTTCTGAAAATCACAGTACAATATCAACCTCATTCTTAAGTACTCTTTATTTGCTCAGGTTTTCAACATATTCCCATGTGGAATTCAAGCTATTAGTTTTAATCTATAAAGCTCTAACTGGTTGGGTTGTTAGCATAGGTGATAGATTTCCCCTCACGACCCACTGCCATAGCTGGAGACAATGAATGCAGCTATTCAGAGATGACGCTGTGTTCTGGGGGAGGGACAGCTCAGCTAGACTTATCTCTCCTTTGAGCAGAGATGCATAAGTATTTCTCACCTCCTTGTTAAGATTGCTGAGGAAATTGTCTTATAAATAGATTTTTATATTAGTTATTTTATGGGACAGACCCAAGAGCACTAAAACTATAATGTCAAACTCAGTGGGAAGACAAAGAACATTTGGCATGAGCATTATATAAATATTTATAACCATACAATCAATATATTGGAGCTAGAGCACAAAGAATGACTTCTATTTTCTAACCACTAGAACTTAACCGCTAGGCCTTGTTCAGTCTACATATCTCTTAGGCTTAAAATCCAGTAGCAAAGTTCTCTGTGTCCACATGTAGGGTTGAACAATCTGATTTAGACTCTTTTAAAAACTCCTGTGTCATGTGGGAGTAGCAGAACAGGAATCTTACAGTCTTGCCAAATTCCTCCTAAGAGTAATGTGGCAAATTAGATATATGAAAGGCAACTCCTGGGCTTGGAGGTAACCGAGGGATAAAATGCATCAGTGGCTGTTTGGTGTTTAATAGCACAATGGAAATGCTAGACTGGAAGCTTTTATTAGATTTTATTAGACAAGACCATATTCAGAGGATTTCAGCTTTTGTGAAGTATTTCTCAGGCTAGAAGCTCCTCTCCTTATTGCCTTTATGCAAAACTGTAGAAGTCTAGAAGGTCTGTTGCACTTTTTCTGATAAATAACTATAGTATTGTGACCTTTTAGATTCTTTCATCCCCATATCTTCCTGTGGTCACTGCATTAACCCACCTTTTTTTTTCCTTAAAACAAAGGTATTGTCATAAGAATGTACATGGGCATGAACATCTGCTGCTTAAAGTTCAAGAGAACCTTGCTGAATTTCCTGCTGTTTAAAAAAGAATGCAAATCATTTCTATCTTCACAACTTCAAATTTTCCACAGCTAAAAACATATCTGCAGAAACACCTTATAAATCTACTTATAAACACTTATAAATATAAGTAACATCTCTCTGAACTGACTGAGAACTTTTTGTCTGCAAGTTGCATTACCAACAGCAATAGAATTTTTTCGATTTTCTTCTTTTTGAATTTGAAATTTGAATATATCATCTCTGGTTCCTGTATAAGGAAATATACATGATGAAGAGATTTTCAATATAAGAGATTTTCAATCAAATTTTGGGTGAAGCAGTTGGACATTTTCTCATCCTCCTGTCAATAGGAATTTGTATCTTGTGTAGATTTTATAAAGAACAGCTTACTGTTGTATTGTATAATGTTACAGTTCTACCTCAGGATCAAGTGTGTAAGAGGAATTTCTTTTCCCTCTGTTATATTGAGTCTGGTGATCAATGGGGAGCAAAACAGAATCAATATTAATTGATCGGTTAGGTTTTTAAATAATTGGCATTCACTCAGATCTCCTGACAAATTAACTGGTATTTGGTATCTGACATTTTTCAGCTCTTCTTTGAAGTGTCTGTCATGGTTACTGTAATGCAGGACATGCTGTATCCACCAGGGTATAGGGAACAACTTCCCATCCATATTCTTGTGCTACGAATGAAATTCAAACCTGCAGGAATAGCGAATATAGCATCAGCACTCCCTTTAGGGGTTCGTTTTCTGAGTGCAAACTAGTAGTCGCAGTCGCTTTTAGACCTTGTACATTTTGCTTCTGTGATTGACTCCTGCAAATTCTGGCACTGTAATAAAGCCATCCTACACAGATAGTGTGCTGCCATGTGACCCGTAAATAGTAATATTCTCTAGCATCTACTTAGAGAAAAAAATCTCCTTTTATTTGTGTGTATAAGGGCTGAAGCATCAAGCCAGCTATGAATGTAGAAGTCTAAAACATAGTGAGGTTTTTGTTTCTCTTATAGTGTTTGTGTTTTTGTAGAATACTTAAAGACACATCAAAGAGCCAGCTAACAGCACTAGCAATAGCAACAAGGTTATAATGATAGAATATGTTAGTACAGAAATATGGACCAAGTGTGGTTGGATATACACACATATACAAGGAGCAGAGGAGGCGTCGATGGTCCTTTGCGCTCTATAAACCTTTTGAGCTTCTCGAAAACGACTTGAACATGGATGTAATTGGCCCATTGCCAGCATCTCCATGCCTGTTATCATTGCTGAGGCATTCATTCAGCAGTGACAGGTACAACTGCTTGTGTATTTTTTTTTTGAAGAACATCTCATGTTTTCCCTAGGTAGCCTCCAATCCAAGGGCTGATCGGGATCTATCTTGATCTATCAAGAGTGGATTGTGAATTATTTTGCCTTCAGTGCTGCATGCTCTCCATAAATGTCATTTGTCATTATTCCTAGGCTTTGGTGACAGCCAAGTGGGACTTTTAAAATGTTATGCATAATGCCTTTTTTGGGTCTGGTTCTTCACAACTTTATCTTTTAAAGTAGTTGGGAAACACTTACAATACAGAAGTTTTATAATATGAAAGCATTAAAAATATTAAAAGTTTGTGAGGTGCTCATGGTCTATCTATTTTTCTGATTTGTTGTTGGCAGCCTGAAGTCTTGGATATTTCCCATGCAGTTACCTCTTGGAGAGAAAAAAGAAGAGTACCCACTGAGGAATTGAATTCTGCCACTACTCTTCAGGAATATGCAGTCCTATTGCAAATTTCAGAGGTTTGCTGACTATCTGACTTACCCAAGCAAATGGAAAGACATGCACCAGAGATATATAATATTGGTAAAAAAGTATCATATATTCTTAGCTGTAGAAAATGGTACTCAATTTACTTTCTGAATGATACTGTGCCTGAATTTATGTTGTTTGGCACTTACTGTACATAACAATTTTTTATTGTGTAAATATGACAGAAGCATATTGATCACCTGTCTCAAGTGCTTAATCAAACTCTATTATGTGGCTAGCCATAAAAGCTAGCAGAAAGTTACTGCCTCAGTGTGTTACTAACTATGGATTTGAATAAAGTAATCGCTCATGCTGTTTTTCTTAGCTGCTATAGAAATTTCTAGTTCTTTGAGCCAAAATGTTTTCATACTCTTCTATTAAGTTTCATCTTATTTTTTTCCTACTTTTATGTAAAGTATACTGATTTATTAGAAAGCTCACTCTACAGTAAACTGATAATTGGACGCTGTTGAAAGAATGAGTTTCATTGATCTATCCAGTGACCACAGACATTACTGAAGTAAACCTCTTAACAGTACTGGGGCGTATTTTGGCCACAATCAATGCTTGTGAATCTTCCCTTGTAGTTTTTGTTTTATTTGGCACTATCTGCATTGATCTACAGATGGAGCAGATTTAATGCATAAAATTTATCTTGACACAAAGTTTCATTACTTTTCAGTCAATGCAAACTTTTCTTTCTTTATCGTAGATTAAAAAATTGCCTTGATGGTCTGTGCAAGTAACCTGTGTGTTGCATCAATATGCATGTGCCATAGATGGAAAAGGATAATATTCAGAGAACTGTGCTTTAGATAAATTAGATATTGTAGTTTTTGATGTCAAGCAGAATGTTTTATAATACCTGGGGTGAGGAAAATGTCACATATAAAGATTTTCTTCTCTTCTTGCTGTTGCTACTTTAATATATAAGGTTGATAAAATAGACAATTTAATTATGAACTGATTATATACATATTACTGGAGTTAGTTAAGACCACAATCTTATTGAAATGTTCAACATCAAACTTGTGACTAATCTCACTACAATTAAAAACTGCAGTCCTACAACTCTGCTCCTGTTTAACAACATAATAGGCTAACTATATTCCTTAGGTGGTTTCAAGAATAGAGCTTGATTCTTCCCTCCCCTACTAGTCGAGACATGCTTCAGCACAGATACAGTCATGCTAGCATTAAACTCCATCAGTTCACTGATGGGATGATTCAAAAGTTAAGAACTGACCCATAGGAAGATAGGAATGTCAGAAAAGCCTTCTTATATCTTCAAAGACATTTGAATGATTATGTTTTAAGGTAGATTGTTAGAATGTTTTATATGTGTCTAATGCTTAGAAATCTTAGCAGAGAATTGCCCTGTAGTTTTAAGCTGCCAGTAATATTAATGTCGTTCTTTTAAAAATGAGGCAAATCTGTCTGCTTTAGTCTAGATACAACACCTGGTGGTGTTGGTTAACAATACCTCAGTGGAAGTTAACCCTCAGCTTGGAAGACGTCCGAGTTGCAGGTGAGCTCTGACAATTTTATTTATATCATATATGAAATATTACTGGTCATGAACTAAATGTATTCTTTCCATTCCCTGATTTTCTTTATATTACATTATATTATAAAGAGGAAGCAAAATTAGTAAATGGTGAATATGGTGAAATATCTAGTGATATATTGGTAGAGGCTGGCTTCTAATTTTTTAATCAGAAGCACACTGTCTGTCTTATTATTGTTTCACTTCTGGGGGTAGCTGCCTCTTGTCTCATAATTCTGGGCTGATGATAAAGCTTTTTTTTTTTTTTTTCTGTGAATAATTGCACTTCTCTGTTACCTATTCCTGTAAAAAAATGTACTCTCAAAAAATGCAAATTCAGAAATATTTCTGAGTAGACAGTCAGTGCTGGATATTTCTTCTACTAATATACCAAATACAGAAAACGTTTGCAAGGCAGAAGTTCTGCAATTTAGTTAAATGCATCTGATGAAAAGGACTCAGTAGTGTGTAGTTTTAAATGTCTTTCATGAAGTGAATGAATTGTGAATATTTCTGTAGAGAATTGCTGTCATTTCATTCTTGCTGGCTTATGGCCCAATTCTGAAGGTGAATACAAGGCTGACAGGGTTGTCTCATTTGTTTTTAAAAATATAACAGTTTTGCTTAAAGATCCTAAAGCCCTTAAAACCAAGACCTGAATTTTGCAGTGCACACGAGAATAACTTTGACTGATGCTGGAAATTTCGGGGATGTACTGTGTAGCTGGGAGTTTTCAGAAATGGAAGTCCGACCTTCCCTACAGAACAACAGTGCTTTTACCTCACCGAGATCACTTGAACATCTTTAAAGTAGTGTATATTAGTGTATACGGGCCCTTTATGTGATTCATTTGTCTGGGATGGAAGCAGTTAGATCTACAGAACGGACGACCCTGAATTCCTAATCCTTTCTGTACTGAGAAACAAATATATCTTTTTGCTTGTGTGTGCTTGACTGAGTGAAAGGAAAGTTCTGAGAAAACCGAAAATATTTAAATGGTTTTAAGTTCATTTATTTATTTATTTATTTTTAAGGACGACTGAAAATGAGCAGAAACAGTGCTCTGTCTATCTTGCTTATATCCTCAAAGTAGGATTAATAGAAAGGTCATTCAAGGGTTGTTCCAGGTGTTTGTAGGATGGAGATAATCAAAGGAGGTACAGGATTGCATTCAATGGTGGTGGATTTTGCAAGAGATTTGATAATGGAGGATTTAATTTCCCTGGTGACCTAAGTAAGATAGCATAGTTCTATCGTTTTCAGAAAGTTTAGGATAAATTGTCTTGTTCAGTAACTCTGCCCAAATACATTTAGATAAGCATTTTGTGGGTTTATTAAGTTATTTATTTGTTATAATAGTACTAAGGACTTAATAATGATAAGAATTTAGATGGAAGTCAACAAATTTCCCATTATGCAGATGGCTCATTTCAGACAGTGAGAATAAATTAAAAGATAAAACAGACTTTCTTGCTTGATTAAGAGACCTAAATTAGTCATTGTGGAAGAGAAATGTTTCAAATTGTAAGAAGAAGCTTTCATTCTCTGTGCAAAGAGATAGATGTACATATGCAGTGAACAGCCTAAGATTTAGCTGCTCTATTGTGTTATCTTTAAAAGACGAGAGTGCTAGCAAAGGCATACGTTTCATAAACAAGATCAAAAATGGCATGTAATGAAAGCACAGTTCATTTTTGGAATAGAATATCACCTAGAATAGCTGCAGTGCTCTGTAGGGTAAAAATGTATCCTATTGCTGCAAGATATCTGGGATTTCACACAGTGGAATGGGAGAATTTTCTACTCTGTTTTTGAATTCCACATAGAATAAATATCTATTCTGTAGGCATCTGTATGTGCACACAGGGAAATCTGAAACCTTGACTGTCAAAGAGGAAGAGATTAGTCTGTGTCTGTTAAACACTGAATACCACTAAGTGCTTTTATTTTCTTGTATCTTAAAAGCTTGATCTGCCTTTATATATGCAATCTGCAATGTGGTGTATCATCAAAAGAACAGCTACTGAATTTGTGCATGCATGTGTAGTAATTGATTTTTTCCAAGGTACTTGCCTGGATACAATATTGCATATTTGAGGACAAGATCAAATCATAAGTCAGTGTTGAGGAATAAACTACTGCAAATATGGCAGTGATAACACAAAGCACAAAGGACAACCAAATTTTGAATACAGACATTTTAAATCAGTGACTTCTCTGGGAGTTCAAAAAAATTTCAGTCATGGAAATGTTTGGGAAAACAACTGTGCCAGGAAAAGGAAAGACACGTGTAAAAGGTGAATAGAATATTTCTTGCCTCTTAAAATGGACTATGTGATAGGTATCAAAGTGAAAACTTGTCCACTCGCTGAGGGTGATTTTTTTAGGACCTTGCTGATAGCCCCTCTGGCAGCCTAACCCACTGTGTGATGATGTCCACTGGGACCCATAATTGCAAATAATGAAAATATTTCATAAAGGTCTGGCAGTCTTGCCCTATTAGGAAAATGCATACATTTGAAATGAGCAGATGAGATATGTGAAACAGCTGAAAGAGCTGTGTTTTTTCAGCTTGCAGAAGTGGTGCCTAAAGGGAGCTCCATTTGCTGTCATCAGCTTGTATTCTTAGTTATAGAGAGGATGGAACCAGACTCTTCCTGGAGGTGCACAGCAGAAGAAAAAGAGACAGCAGACAAATAAAAAGAGACGGTGGGCACAAGTCGCAATGAGGGAAATTTCTATGAAAAAATAAGAGGAAATATTCTTCACCATAATGTTGATTTAGCACTAGAACAGGTTGCCCAGTAAGGCTGTGGAATCTGCATCCTTGGAGATAATAAAAAGCTCACTAGCCAAGCCTAGGTGATAAGAAACCTAACTTTAAGCTAGCCTTGCTTCAAGGAGCATTTGGACCAGATGGCTTCCTGGCAATTATTCTGTGATTATATACATACATATATATATAAAAAAGGTGAGTGCAGAATTTTTTGCATGGTCAGTGGAATGTTCCCCAAGAAAGAGGGGTGCATTCATACCTACACTGTACTTTGGAGGTGTCAGAAATTTACTTTTCAGTTAGGAAAGCACCAATTGCAGTAGGATTCTTAGCCTTGACTAGGGCTGTTCTGAGCTGTGGAAGTGCAAATAATAGAAAAATAAGAAGGTTCCACTGGATGAAATAAGTTAAAGAAGACGAAATTTAATATCTTGCAGGATATATGATAATAAGAACTGTTTGGATGTGATTTGAAATTTTCGTTTTTGCAGTGTAGGTGGGTATCATAAAAGCATATGGCCCTTCCATGCATCTTTAAAGACAACATGGCTCATCACATTTAAAATTTGGTCACTCTTGGACTTGTGGAAACAAGAAGTACAGCAAAGTGTTATTCTTCCACTTCCAAAACAGTCTCCTTGCCTGAGGAAAGTGACAGATGGCTTAACATGTGTAGCCTTGTAATTCACAACCTGCCTCATGTGGACCTCCTGGCTTTCGCTTTCTTCTCTTCCTCATTTCCATTTTCATTCCCACTTCCACCATCCCCTGGGCCCCTGCCTTTGCCTTTGTCCTCCCACTCTCTTCCCATTCCTATATTGTTGCCTCTCTCCCGCAGTGCTGCTGCTCCCGCTGCCTTTCTGCACTTCACATATAAGGAGAGGCTGAGTCGAAGGTGCAGAAGGAGCGGCCAGTGACGCGAGCCAGTGCGAGGCGGTGAGGGAAAGCTGGCAAAGCCAGCGTCACTCCCGTTTCCCCACATTCTCCCTAGTGTTAGGCATTTCAGCTGTTGGGAAGTGCTCTTTTATGGTGTTATGTTTTGATACCTGGATGTTTGTCACCTTGAAACATTATTTTGTTTAAATGACGACAGAAAACGTTCATTTAATTTACACAGGCCACTCCAAGGCAAGTGACACTCAGCTCCTTAGCTGTGGTTTATTTTGATCCTTTCAGTGTAAAACTTAGCTATATGTGTACCATCAGAGTATTACATTTTCATGGAGGGAATCAAGTTCAAATAAATTCAGAACCTTTCTCAATCTAAGTCCAAAAATACTTTTACTTTGAAGTTCACCAAAACTTACTGAATTCTTGCCAGCATTGTCTCGTTGCAGCAGAGGTCAGACGTACTGAAAATAAAGTATGATAGAAATGAATCTTGTGTCATTACTGGTGCATCTGGAAGAAGGGAATGCTAGATTTTTTGAAGAAAACTTCTTTTCTTGAAGCTTACCACCTAAGTCATATAGACTGAAGAGGTCACATAAAGCTGAAACTTATCTCCAGACTGGATTTCTTGGTCCCCAATCACATTTCAATGTAATTTGTCCTGAGTGCTTTTTACCTGTTTTCCTTAATTATTTCAGTAACTGTTGCTCATTGTGGTTGTTACTCATTGTGGTCATTGTGTTTTAGGAATAGCATGTAGTCTGGATAGGTTGGCATGTGTGTTTCTGTGAAGTAATGTCAACACATCTGAATGCATACTGCCATCAGCTTAGAAATTTTACCACGCAGTTCAATGAAAAATGTGAATTTCTGAGGGAATTTGTGGCCCATTGCCATTCACAAGCTGTAAAAACAAGGACTGTTGCAAAAGGCCACGTGTCACACACAGAGGCTCAGACTGTAAAATAGGTTGGGGAGAAAGTGCAGCCCCACTTGTACATTCTGCTCCTATTGTGACACACACTGGGCAGAAACCTTTGGTCTTTTGAAAGTGTCCTGATTGCCTTTCTTGTTAAATAGCACTGCATGGCAATAGAAACCAAGTGGCTCTATTGCACAGGCCAGGAGTTATTTGCAGATTTTCCTTGCAGATGTGGATCTGCAGAATTGCAGATTTAAAAATGTTTCATTTTTAAGGACCTTACAAATGCTATATTTGAAGGCTTCAAGATTATTCCTAAGATAAAGTGCCAAGAAACAAAGAGAAAACTAAATTTTGAATCAAATCATGCTAGTTTTTACTTTCAATAAAACAAATGTTGACAAAAAAGTTATCTAGCATATAAAAAAACCCACAAAAAGTACATTCCAGTTGAATATTCTACTTTCAGCCAGCTAAAAGCATTATCAGATAAGCTAACAGAAAATGTTGGCAATGATTTATGGCATACATAGAGTGAGGTGGTAAAAATGAGCTTTCTTATGTGGTTTATCCTGAGGTAGTTTCCAGATTGTTATGATTTTTGGATTTATAGCCAAGGTCTGAAGATGAGGGAAAAATGCTTAATATGGGTTCAGTTTCTTAATTGATTAAGTGAGAAGTAAAAAAGAAAACAACTTATAAATCCTATAAATGGATTCAATCTCTGAAAAAAAGCCCAGGATATGTTATGAGTTACAATCATCTCAGCTATTTTAACTTTATCTCAAAGACAAACTTGGTTAATATTAGTTAATGATTAAATTAAAACCCATTTCTATAGAAATAACTTTTACACTTTTTTGGGGGGGTTGGGGGAAGACATTCACTTGGGTAAGCATGACAGCCTATTATTTGCAGACGAAGTATATAACTTTGCAGAGGAGATACAGCTTCTTGTAAAAATTAGTCTCAGCTTTACAGTATAAGATGATCCACTGATGCAGCTGCCCTATTCAGAAGAATAAGATATAAAAACTGAGGAGTAAGATTTGCTAAATGGGACTAAAATGAGTTTGTTAAAGTATATGTGTAAAAAGAGAGAGAGTAATGAAATTCAGTTGCACTTGTACAGACTGAAAGAACTAAAGTATTTTGGAGTTGAGACTAAGCGTGATGGGGAAGGTTAGCCTGTGGCTTGAAGTAGAGGGAAAGCATTAAAAATAAAGGATACCGAAGAATAAGATGTGGAGGAGTTTTTGAAAACAACGAACTAGACAGTGCGGAATGTTAGTGCAATAGAACGTATCACTTTCTGAACTCTTTGCCTGGAAAAGCAGAGTTTGTTTTTGAAAGATCATAGTTTATGTCAGTGGAAAGACAACATACAGAATTGCAGAAGGAAGTGTAGAAATCACTGCAGTCAGTTTGTATAATTTGTTTTTGTTGAAATTTGATTTGAGAGACAATTCTCATTCTGGTAGCCAGGTGAAGGATGAAGTAGGACTTGACTATAAAGGGTCTGGGTTTTTCAGGGAAAAGGAGGAGCTGGTACTATCATGTCAGTCATTGAAATCATTGATCCACATTTCAGGATCAATTTGTGGAAGATTTATTTATGATGTAAAAACTGTGGATGATTTTTTTCTTTTTTTTTTTCTTTTAAAGTACTTCTGATTAAATATTTGCATCTGAAATTGCAGCTTCCAGGGCCACTGAGGAGGCAGAGGTTATACCAGGGCATGCAATGTCTGACCATGTAAAATCTTTAGCTGCTGTTTGATAAAAAGAGAAGAAAAAATGTGTCTGGTAGTGGTTTTACTGGCTTTCTGAAGTCAAATGTTGTTTTATTTTCAATTATATTTTCACTGCAGAGCCTTAAATTTATCATTTCTAATATTGCTTTAATAATATGATTCTTGTGGTATTCTCTTCTGCAACTTGGTTGCAGGGAACTGGCAAGGACTTTTAGTGTGTAAATGAAGGGAATCAATGTGTCACAGGTGAGTTCCTCATAAAGTAATGATAAAACAGCTTCCAATTTGGCTTTCAGATCAACTAATTTTTGAATCAAAATATTTTTAAGATAGTTGATATTCTGTCAGATAACGATATATTTTTAAAAAAAAAATCCAACGCCAAATTTTTAAAGAATATCTATGTAGGTTAAAATTTATAAATATATGTAAGGAGTAGTAAACTTAAGAAGTTCAACTGTGCTTTTTAATAACTCTTTAGTAGATGAATTATTGCACAGTTTAGTGAAAGTAACTCCATACCAGGAACTGTTCATTGAAATATACAACATAAAAATAATCCTCCTCTTTGAACAGCAGGAAGGATTCATCTCCAGAAGTGTTTACCAGGACTGTGAATGTGCTGAAATTTGTCACAGAAGAGATCAATAAGTGGGCACTGCTTGAAAAGTAAATCACCTGGGGAGAGCCAGCAAATTGTCATTGTAGTGGAAGTATCTCAGTAGAAAGAGGTATCTGTCCCTGTTCATTAGAAAGGAAAATGAAGAGGGACGAAGGGAACGAGGAGGGTGGATTGACTAATATAAAGAATAACTGTGGGGGGTTAACTCTTCCTGTTTGCACTGCCAGAACTCATGCTCTGAGTTAATTGATGTCTTTGGGGACCCCAGAAGGAGGTAACAAATTGTATCCTCTCTGTACCAAATTCACTGAGTCAACAAAGTAGTCTGCTCAAATGCAGAGGGAAAACATTAAATGGAGCTAAAAGATATATCTATATTGTATCAAATGCACTGCATTCGAATTTGGGGAAATGTGAGCAGTGAAATAGTAAAAACTGCTCATGTTATTCAGAGGAGATATGTAGAAACACGGTAAAGAAAAAGAGAACAATCAACCCAATAAACAAACAATAAAATTCCTACTCAAAGCCTATTTAAAAACAACAGGGGCTTGTTTCATTAATTTTAGTAGGCTTGGGATAGGAGTCTAAATTGGCAGGGCGTGGAATACAGCTTTCTTACATCCCATGATGAAAATCATTCATTCTGGACCTGTAGCAAATACGTATAATAAAACTAAAAATGTAGTTGGTCTAGCAATGTTGCTATGATTTCCTTTTATTTTGCTATTGCTGTAGTTTGTGGACACTACGCAAAGTAGATCAGAAATGAGACACAGAAGTGTATAGAGATAGTATATTTGAAAAGGAATGGAAATCATGTCTATGGAATTGAATTAATTTACTGAAAGGAATAGAGAAATCTTAAAGTTTTATTGGAAATATTTTTAAGATTTTGAAGGCATTTAATTTTGTAAAATTCATAAAATTTGTACAATAAGTATTCACATCTTCACTGGTACTTGTCTGTGTGAAATTGCACAGAGAATAAAACACTTAGTGGCTGCTGGATAGTAAAATTCTAGCAGTCCCTACACAAATTCAGAGCCTGGTGAAATACAACCTGTGCAGAACAGGAAATCTCAGAGACAGATGGAGCTTTAAGGTCCTGGAGGTATGCTTTCTAACTGGCATAATGAAGAGTGCTTCACAAAGACTAAAAAATAAAACTGATTCTCAGGTTCTCCAAGACATTGTGCAAGAAATGATCTGCTGAACAGATCAAGTGTTGTTGTGTCCGTTTTTCGAACTGATCGAGAAGGAGGTACGCACCATCGATTGTAAGCAGCGTTTAATATCAGGAGAGTATAGTAGAAAGATAATAAGTATTACCAGCTAGCTGGGGTCCGGGATCATCCCTCTCAGGGGTTCCGCCACGGACCCTGAACAGATGATACACGGCGCTTTTATACCTTTTAGCCCCTCGGATGTTTCCCCCTCCCGTTTTCCTGTTCTACAATGTTGACGATGTTCTATTGCTCAAATGTTCTTAAACATGTTCTAGGAGTACTAAAACATCCTGATAAGCAACTTGTATTGAGACATCCTTTTCGTCTGGAGCATCATGGCACGGTCTGTTCTTGGTTATTCATGATGTCTACAAATTTCTGCTACTTGATTAGGTTTTAAATCATTAACCCTTCATTCCCCCCTTTTTCACTTGGTCATATTAGAGAATTCTTTCTCGACTCTGATGTTTGTCTCAATAACATTACATGAATAGCATTCATACGGTTTGAGGCTCTTTCTAATGTCCCCATAACCAGCAATAGTATACCCAGGACTCGCAGTCCTTCCTTTACTAGTCCAGTTATCCATCCAGGTAAATCTCCAAACAGAGACTCTAACCACCCATCCAATATTCCCTTTTCTTGTGTTATTTTCTGAGTGTGCTCCCTCAACCACCGCAGTTGCTTATGAATTGATTGACTATGATCTGACAAATTAAAACAACAAAGTCCCTCAAATTCCTCACACCCATGTCCATGTGCTAGGAGCAGAAAATCAATAGCAGCTCGGTCTTGGAGTAAGGCGTGTCGAAGGCTGTTCTGGTCGAGAAGCAGTTGTTCCAATACCTCTGTGGTCACATTTGCTTGCTTTTCGCTCCAACAAGCTAGTCGAGACAGTTCCTTTAAGGCGTTGCCCGCGGCTGCTCCTTCAGGCTGTTCAAAATCCCACGGTGGTCTTACCAAAGGGAACCCCTTATCAATAAGGTTTTGCTGTGTAGTAGGTCTCCCGTTCTCTCCCGGCACTAATTTTCAGGCTTCCGTCAGGATCCGCTCCCGCTCTTCAGTCGTAAATAACACTCTCAGAAGCTGCTGACAATCATCCCAGGTAGGATTATGTGTGAACAAAACAGATTCTAATAGATCAATTAATGCGCCTGGCTTTTCAGAAAAGGATGGATTTTGACTTTTCCAATTATATCACTTCTACAGACAGATCATGTGCCCGATGTTTTACATATCCAAAATGACTTAACATTAGCGATAATGGGGTGGATTGTCCCTGCCCCATCCTATCAAGTTTATCGCTCAGAACCAAAATTAGCCCTACTGCCAATAGACCATTGAGGACGATTAACAATGCAATTCGCCCTTCCCAAACCGACCTTCCTTCGTTAGGGAGGAACGGTATACCAAACCAACCAGCCTTCCTCTGTATAGGGACCTGGGAGACGTCTCTCCCAGTCCCTGGTCGACCCTCCTTCAGTGCGTCCACCTGGATTACGGTCGACCCCTCCCCTGAGGCCTCCCCAGACTTATTATCTTTCTCTATCTCTTCCTTCTCTTTCAAATTCGAATCCCGGGACCTCTCGCACCCCAAGCGAGAATCATACCCCCCATAAATCATTAACCCTTCAGTGTGAGTAGCTTTGCTGTCTGTTCTCAGGATATTCAAGAAAGTTGCTTCCTAGCCAGAAGCACAGAAAGATCCTGCTAGTATCAGGGATTTGAATGACTTCTGTAGAGAGATTTTTCAGAGTGGGAGACCTCTCGCACCCCAAGCGAGAATCATACCCCCCATAAATCATTAACCCTTCAGTGTGAGTAGCTTTGCTGTCTGTTCTCAGGATATTCAAGAAAGTTGCTTCCTAGCCAGAAGCACAGAAAGATCCTGCTAGTATCAGGGATTTGAATGACTTCTGTAGAGAGATTTTTCAGAGTGGGAGTAAGAGNTAGACTATTGCTAATCTTGGAAAAGCATGAGCCCTCTTTCATTTTTTTTTTCTCCTTCTGCTTGTTCTGTTCAAATATTTTTTCTCAAATCTGCACATACTTAATCTGTAGTGTCTGGACACACAGATGTGTTAACTCCTGACATATTTTCCTGATATAAAGAAACTACAAACACAGCCCTACTGGAATTTACTAGAATGAAACAGGCATATTAATGAATGAAACAGGCATATTAATCACCCTTTACACGTCTGCTTTCTGATTTTACAGGACCTGAGCATTCCCGCCATAGATGGCAGAGGTTGTAAGAGCCTATTTCTCAGAAGGTTTGCCTATAATTTCAGAACTCTTCTTCATGCTGCTAAGCTGGCTGGCAAAATGTCTTTCTTCATTCAGGTTCTGTCACATGTTGCAAGAAGTGCTGGTATTTTTGAAGTTTAAGCATTGTTTGCATTTTTTCTCTATCTATGACTTCTGGGGCTCAAAACAAGCTCATGCATATAAGAAAGCCCCCATAGATAGGCTATTTCTAGTGAGTTTTAAGTCATCTGGGAGTAATGTATTAAAACTGTAACGTATTTTTTTTTCCCCAAATCCCTGCCTCATGTAGTACATAGGATGAACAACAAGCAGTCATTGCTGGCTATTCAAAAGTCTGGTTATGATTCATTGAACTGGGTGATTTTTGAAATTTGAACATCACAGGTGCAGACAGAGAGAAAATACCATTCTTTAAGAATATATATTTTTCCTAACTAGGAAAATATATATTCTTGTTGTTGTTGCACTCCTCCTACCCTCCAGAGTAAATTTTCCATTTTTTTTTCAACAAGCAAGCAATGTTCTAATTGACAGCAGTCTCATTCACTACACAACCCCTGGAGCGGGTTCATCCTCTGAGTTACATTCACACTGTTTGATGAGAAAAGGATGTAACTATGATTTAATTGTATTTAAACACCTCCAAGATGCTTATGGAAACTAGTGCTGAAAGGTGTTTTACTGACAGTAAAGTCACAGTAAAGTCAGTGATCCAGCAGCTCTCTTCTAGTCCCTACATTCTTTATTTAAGCCTGGTTTGCAAATGCAGTTACCCTCTGCAGTCATAATTCTGACACCTCCTAAATTCGGACACCTCCTAACTTTTACCTGTTCATTATTTTTCAGTCTTGTAGCAAGAAGCCTGGGCAGTATAGCAAGCAATAGCAAGCAATGCTTCTGTTTGCTCCAATAGAAGACCACATGAACATTCATGTTTGAATCTTACTTTGTTAATTACAACCTGAAGCTATTCAGCAAACCTGATGGCAATGTTGCCAGTGATTTGGCAATCTTATTTTTTTTTCCCTTCATATACATCCAAAGTAAAAGAAGCAATTATCCAGTGTGGTTAGTATGTTACTGACATGGCTTACGCATTAAGCTTTTGCATGAATTCACCTTGCAAAAGTCATTACAAGTTGTGTGTATAGACTACTGCACACAAGGACTTTTATCTTANTTAATGATTACTTATTATACTTGATGAAAACTATCTATAGTCTGCCCTAATGCTTTTGCCTTTAATTAAGAAAGCTCTAAGGGAAGTAGAAGTACTTCTTTCTTTTTAAATTTGGACAACCTGAAGCTATTCAGCAAACCTGATGGCAATGTTGCCAGTGATTTGGCAATCTTATTTTTTTTTCCCTTCATATACATCCAAAGTAAAAGAAGCAATTATCCAGTGTGGTTAGTATGTTACTGACATGGCTTACGCATTAAGCTTTTGCATGAATTCACCTTGCAAAAGTCATTACAAGTTGTGTGTATAGACTACTGCACACAAGGACTTTTATCTTAGCACTGCTGATATCTCTGCTGATAAACTGATATTACATTTCTTGCTATTGCTTTCTTTGAAGAACCAGAATAGATCTGTGCAATCACTAGGGCATAGAAACATCAGATGAACAGTTCTTAGAATCTGTNGCAAGCAATGCTTCTGTTTTAATTAAGAAAGCTCTAAATGAACATTCATGTTTGAATCTTACTTTGTTAATTACAACCTGAAGCTATTCAGCAAACCTGATGGCAATGTTGCCAGTGATTTGGCAATCTTATTTTTTTTTCCCTTCATATACATCCAAAGTAAAAGAAGCAATTATCCAGTGTGGTTAGTATGTTACTGACATGGCTTACGCATTAAGCTTTTGCATGAATTCACCTTGCAAAAGTCATTACAAGTTGTGTGTATAGACTACTGCACACAAGGACTTTATCTTAGCACTGCTGATACCTCTGCTGATAAACTGATATTACATTTCTTGCTATTGCTTTCTTTGAAGAACCAGAATAGATCTGTGCAATCACTAGGGCATAGAAACATCAGATGAACAGTTCTTAGAATCTGTCTTAAATCTGTCCCTAATTGACCACATACATTTAGAAACTAGTTTAATTAGATGTCTGTTCAAAAAAGAATCAAATATCCACTCAAAGTCTCAAGCAGTTAAAATAGATCTAGTGACTGATAGCCAGCAAATGTTTCAGTTGAGATGTTTTCTGGTTTGCTCCCATTTTTTTTTTCTAGAAATAGGTTTCCTCTAGCCTAGTAGTTGCAGTGTTTTCTCCCTCTCTACTTTCACTAGTGCCTATTATTTGTAGAAGAAAAAATATTTGTAACACTTTGTGTCTTTCTGCTACCAGCTCAGAAAGCACTAAGGACCCTTTGCTTCACTGCTGAAGTCTTTGTGTGCTGTAGAATAACTGTGATGGGATTTTATTTTTTGGTGGGGTGGGGAAGATAAAGAGGTAGAAACCTCATTCTGGTAGGCTGTATCTGTCATGGCGGAGAAATGAGTAATAAGGCAGGAGATGCTGGCGATAGAAGTTTCATAAAGAAAAAATCAGAGGTTGTGTAAGATGCGTTTTTTTTCTTTAGCAATAGGTCCTGTCTTTTGTTTGTTTTCAACCTCCCTGCACTGCTAGCCGAGGTTGCATGACTTCAGAGGCTGTTATATTGCTTCAAGCTTGCCAGCATTCTACCAAGACTTTGCCAAACATAAAGTGGTGTACAAACAAATAGGAAGCAAATAAGATAAGTAACTAGAAAATGTATATTTAAACTCTTGAAAGTTTACTTTGCAAATCTACTTGTTAATTGAAGCTATTTGAATGATTGTCTGTGAACCCATTACACATGCCCTGCTTAGTATGCTTCTAAGACGTCTGTATAAAACTATTATCCTGCAGCATTCAGGTGTGTTTCCAGTAGTACATTAAGTGACATGACTGACGTCTGTCACGTATGATTTGTTCCTTTCTCTCTGAAAACATACCTGTGTCCTCCTCTATAAACTCCCTTCAATCAAAGTCATATCCAAGTTATTTTAGAAAGGAATTCTCTCCTACGCAAGAACTGACTGATTACTAATGCAACCAGCAATGATATTTCTGTAATACCCAGAGGCTGTTTGACCTGCTAGCAGTTGTTAGCCTTGCTGAAGTCGATAGGTGGGCCAGCATTTGGAATGAGTGGGAATGCCAGTCAAGGAACTTTATGAAGTGAGCTCTTTGAAACAGAAGTTGATGTAGAAGGTGAGAAGCCACAGAACTGCATGAACTGCAATACAGCAGTAGGCTCTTAAGCAACTTTGCTATTGCTCCATTTAATTTAACAAGAAGAGTACATCAGACAAAATTATTTTTGTTGGGACAGAGTCATTTTGCATTTTGCATTATTCTCTGGAACTGTGAAACTGTGAGAAGGTTTTACAGTTTTCCAAAGTAAAAAAAAAAGAAAAAGAATGTAAACATGTTCATAGTTTGCTTTTATGCCTCTCTGCCATCCTTGTCTTTCTGTCAGAACCTTGGTTGCCATATGTATTTTGCCTAACAGTGCATGATTTGGTAAGGCCTTGCTGTCCACAATCTGCTGAGCTCCTCACTTTGTGCTTATTTTCACAAAGATGCACTGAAGAATCAAGATATGTATCCATCTCAAAGAGCTCTTGCTGGATTATTTCTTGACTTTTTTTTTTGTAGCCCCTTGCTTCCTACCCAGCCCATCCCTGCTGATGTATGCCATGGCAGCAATGAAGAATAATGAGCTACAAAGAAATGCTGTGAANTGGTTGCCAAATGTATTTTGCCTGACAGTGCATGATTTGGTAAGGCATGTGACCTTGCTGTCCACAATCTACTGAGCTCCTCACTTTGTGCTTATTTTCACAAAGATGTGCTGAAGAATCAAGATATGTATCCATCTCAAAGAGCTCTTGACTTCTTTTTTTGTAGCCCCTTGCTTGCTACCCAACCTGCTGATGTATGCCATGGCAACAAGGAAGAATAATGAGCTACAAAGAAATGCTGTGAACTTGGAGTTTTCAATAATATAAATGTCGAGGGATGAGAAGAACAGGCCACACATCTGCTCCTTGAACTTTCAGGCTTTAATTCTTTGCCACTCCTCAATATACCAGAAATGACCTTGAATTCTCATTTTACATGGGGACTACCTAGGAATTTGGCTAAAATTCTGAGCCTAGCTGCCACTAAGGGACAGTTTGGTTTGGCAATGATATGTGTGAATACATGGAATAACAGGAACTACCTCTTGGATGAAAATGCCATTTGGTAACACCATCTCTGATGAGAATGATTTATTATCCATTTTACTTGCTCTATTTTTTTCATGTAAGGATTAGGTGGATGTTAAAATAAATCATAATCATAATCTCCTGGAACTGTAGCTGAGCACTAAAGATGGCTTAGAAGAACAGAAGAATTACAAGGTAATGATAGTAATTTTTAATAAATCACAGTAGAAGGGGAGAAATTTTTGGTGGAATTTCCTGCATACACTCTGTTCCACAACTGCAACAGAGTTTTAACAGGCCTTTCTCAGTGACAGAGTCCTAGTGGCAAATTAACCATAATAGGATGCTAATCTTCAAGGTGTTGCAGCTCTTTCTTAAAATCTGTGCTTTCACATATCAGGAGGACAAAGAGCTATTTTTTTCCCTTACTTCCTTAGGATCGTTGCAGTAACATTAAAGGAAAACTTGCCTTTTCTAGATAAAAGCATGAGGGTTGAAAAGCGAGGCATAAAGTCTGTTGCAGTCCCTAATTCTGACCATGTAGACATTGGCTGAGATATGCTGCCTTGTGCTGAGACAAGATCTTGAGGGGTTTCAATCAACATCGCTTTGAGCCTAGCAGGTAAGAAGATGAGAACATTGGCAATCTCGGGATCTATGACAAGGGTGCCTTTCGCAATCCCTTGATACACAAGGGATTGCTCCTCTGAGACAAAGATTCTTCTTGGGGGTACTTCAGTAGCATGGCAGTCCTATAACCTCTTTGAGGCGGACCCTGATTAACGGTTCTCTTAGTTCACAGATTTTATTGACCAAATAGACCAAATAAGCAGAATGCAGAAAAGACACATACCTTTGCGGCAGCGACGTGAGTCGAGTGAGCCTGATATTGTGGTCCTCGTGACTTAGAACCAGTCATCCATTACATCTGGGTTCTATTAAATTAGATCAGGCCCTGTGGTTTACCAGAGCATTAACTCAGAGCCAACTTTTTTCAAATATTTTTATCTTTCAGCAATAGTTTAATTATTGTAAAATCTAATTTAAAATCATGTAGATTTCTTGAAGGATCAGCTAAGGGTGATTGGGTTAAATTCATCATAATCATGCTTATTCTTTCCTGCAAGACCTAGTAGAGTTCACAGCAAGCTTAAATTTCAGCAAAAAAAAAAAAATCAGTTCATGTCCAAAATAGGTGAATACCAAAGTGATACTCCTGCTGCTTGTTAACAAACCAGAAATGAAATATAGAAGTAAATAAAGCCAAATGGACACCTATTTTAATGACATTAAACAGTTGACTGTAAACAGCAGTTTAATAAAACTGTAGTTATTGAGGACTAGTAGGCTTATGAAAGGTTAATGCCTTTCAGTAAGAAAGAGATACTCTGATGATATTAGCTCTAGAAAGACAAAATAAATGCTAAGAAGCAAAATTCTCCTCTTGAATGAAAGTTTAGTCTAAAGAGAGAGACCTTTAAGTGAACACCAGCTTATTTGAAACTAAAAAATAATGCTGTCCAAGTGAAAAATAGCAGGGATATTTAACAAGTTGCTAAGAGCATAGTCCTTGGAACTGTTAACTGCTTTCAACTGTCATTGATTTCAGTGGGAGTGCTGCATGTTCAGAAGCAGCAGCTGATTTAATATCTCTTTAAAACAAAGTACATAACTGTAGGAGAGTTTTTGTGCTGTATTCAGCCCAGTGGCGCAGGAGCACACATAAGAACTGATGGAGAGAAGAACATTAGGAAGAGAATCAAGATTGGTTGTGCATTTGGGGACTAGAAAATGAACTTGTTAATTTTCCATGGAGAATATATATACAAAGAATTGTCCTAGTTGCGGTAATAGGAGGATAAATATTTTCTAAAACACTATATATGTTTAAAAGTGGCTCAAATGTTGCAAGTATTGTATACTTATGTGTTTTTCTTCTGCTGTTTGACACTTAGCAGTTACTATAACCATTTTCATACCGGCAACCAATCTATCTTTATGACTTTTAGAACTGTAGCACTCTCATATTATTAATGACTATAACGTTTATGTGCTCCATAAATATTGCTCTTAAGTTTTCATAAACTTCATACAAAACAGGCTTGCACTTGTTAAAATTCCATCAAATGAACTTTTATTTCTACATGAAATTTTGGCCCCTTGTAGAGTGGGGATGCAAACAGAAAAAGGGGAAATCACCTAAGCGAAGGAAATGGAGATGATGCCATTACTCAGCTATCCTTTATGTTCGTCTGACCGGTACCATTTAAAAAAAGCAGAACAGTAACCAACACGAATAGACAAAAAACGTTCCTTAGAGCATAATCTGACAGAAGAAATCACAAGAAAGTTTTATCCAGCAAGCTGTCTGCTTTTTCATTTGTTGGAAAATCTTGAGGGTGAAGTACTCCATCTCAGTTACAGCCCATCTCAGTACTCCATCTCAGTTACATCTCAGTTACAGTTCAGTCCTTTAAAAATTCCTGGCCAAGTCACCTATCTGAGTTGGTTACTGAGTAGATAACTTTTCTAACTGATCCATCATTTTTATTTGGTTTGAATGTGTATGTTTGAAAGGGTTGTGCCTATGCTACATGCTATTCTTATAGGTAAATTACAATGTAAGGAAATCATCCAGCTCTTTTTAATTAATTCATCTGTTGACAGTATTTTAACATCTTGAAGGTTATTCATGTTGACTTGCTCTCCTGCATTAAGTTCCAAAATCCTCGCCGGAGTTGAGCTAAGATAGTATTCAAAGCATTTTTTGTAGATACGAATCATGTTATTTCTGTGGAACAGTTAATGGTCTATAACTTTCCCTTGCGTTACCTTCTGCAGTGTGAAGGTAGGAGTAAACTTAGCTTGGATATCTTGTTGGATTTGCACACGTTTAAGTGCTTTAGTTAGTTAGACTGTTGTGTGTTTCGTGGTGGTGTTGTCATGGTGTTCCTACACCATAATTTACTTGAGCACTGCCACATTATCTTAGAAGAAACTGTAAGGGTCAGCGATCCCCTGCACCTCCACTTCCATTTCCTCATTACAAAAATTGACCCTCTTGCTGCTGTTTGAAAGGGCTCAGACCACTGTCATTCAGGCTTCAAGACTGTTGAGCAGTAATAATAGCATAGGAAGTAGGAGCGATAGTTAAACCAGCCTGGCATTGTGTTCGCTTCCTGGAATCCATTTTGAATTCCGCAGTACAGGCAGCAGGTGATCCTTGCTACTTCGGTGCACATTGTGTTTTGCTGTAATCCTCCACTTGTCATTAAATCATTTACATGTATTAAGGTAACACACTGCAGAAACATTTTGCATGTTTCTTTCGGTTTGTAAGTGATTTTAACCAACTTGCTTTAACAACTCAGAAATACCACAGCACTAGTCAAAAACAAACAAACAAACAAACAACAACAACAACAGCAAAAACCAAAAACCTTGTTTAAAACAAACCAAGATTAAGAACTAACCTATATAATCTATTTGCAAACACATTACACACCATTCTGCAACTTGACAACCCAAGTGCCAGAGGTTCAGATGTGAATATTGTCTCTGGTGGAAACTGTAGCTTTCCAGTGTCTTTGGAAGCCAGACCATATTTCTGAGTGACTAGTTTTCCACTTCCCCAGTTTGAACATCCTAGCTTCTGCCCCTCTGCAAATGTATCTAGCAGATCTAAGATGTATTTCTAGTGTTCTCAATGTATACAAGGCACACAGGTCTGACTGAAAATGCTTTCTCATACTGTATGTTCTCCCATAAAATACTTCTACAGGATTTTGGAGATTTGTACTCTCTCAACTGCAGTATAGCAATATCATATAGCACATTCAGATATTGATTGTACAGTATTGCACAGTCACAAATTCAGGTCCTATGATGTAAGGAAGAATTATTTTCTACTATTTTGGAAAGGCAAAAAACTCCAAGCTTTTCCCCAGAGTAAACCTTTTTTGTTGTTGTTGAAAAAGAAACTCATTTTAATGAGAACATCTTATTGTATAATTTTTTTTTTTGAATTTGTCACACAGTAGAGATTTATTTAGGGCCCTTTTTTTCTTTCTTCCTCTCTTTTCCTCTCTTTTCTTTTGCCATCTGTATTCTTCTTTCACACGTAGCTAGAAAAGGAAAGAGTCATGGCTCAGGGAAATCTGTGGTAGCCGTACCACATAGCTAGCAGAAAATACAGCAGACATATTTGCCAGGCACACTGAATCTATAGATAGAAAACAAATAAGAAAGCCAAAGATGTCTGGGTGATAATCCATTCCTTAAATTCTCATCTTTCTCACCTGCAAATTATTTAATGATAAAGTACACTAGCTCACAATAAATCAGTCCTAATTATGGTCTTTGTTTTGGTAAGGTTCTGACTAAAACCTCTGATTAAATACTGTGAAATCAAACTCCATACTCTGATAAATTCAAAATATACTATTTTTTTTTTTTTAAAGTATATATTCAGATTTTGCTGTGACTACTGAAAGGTCACATCCTCCAATATGCTTCTGTTGTTGTGATATTCTAGAATCCAACTACTTAGGAAGGGTCCTGTGAGCTCTGCTCTCAAAGAGTAGTTTCTTCTAGCAGTAGTCCCTACTCCCACCTGGATTATCTTCTCTTTTCCCTTCTCTCCCATATGGCAACTTCCCATATGCGACCTTGTTGCATCCTGTTCCTCTTATCATTTCTATCCCTTTGTCAAGACAGAGGCAATGTAACTCTGGGTCTTTAAACACAGGGAAACAAAATTAATTCATTTTTTCTTTTTTTTGAAGTTTTGGGATAACTCTCTGTAGTGCAGATGAGTACAGAAGAGTTGGACTAGTTGGATGCACATAAGACTGGATTGAAATCTGCTCTTCTGATTACTCAGAATGTAAAAGGAAAGAGGTGACAAATATATCATGTATGTGTTGCAAAAAGAAAGCCTCTCAAAAACATGGAATGTTTTTCATATAAATAATGTAGTTTCAGTGTCATATATACTGATTTATCAAAATAACTGTGTTTCATCTTAAAAAAAAGGAGACAATATGTGCTAAATGTAATGTCTTCGTATTTTCTCCACGAATAAGAGAATTAAAAATGACCCCCTAAATATAAAAGCCGGGTTTCTTGAGAAATTATGTAACTATGAAAACTGAAGTTCAAAGAAACACTGGAGAAATTCAGCATTATCTTTTTATGGTTTTACCATAGTCAAGGAGCAAACCTAGTTGTGTGTGTTTATTATAGCAAGTTGTCATCTAAAACAGTTTGTAAATGATGTAGTTGTTGAAAATGATTTGTGCAGATTGCTTGATGGATTCAGACTAAGAAAGAATAGGGTTTTATTAATGAATTCCTTTATTGTTAATGGGCATTTGCAGGCTTTCAGATGACAGTGACTTCTAAAGTCCTGTTTAAAACCCTGTTTGAAGTACTCCTGACAGGAACAACAGTTAAAGAATTTATTTTTTGTCACCTGACAAGGATGTCAGTAGCAAGACCCTTCTCTGTGGGACTTAGCATGAATATAGGAATATTATCCGGTGAGGACTGTGAACTTTGTTGAACTGATCTATCTCTGTTATCTCTTGTTGAATCCAAACCTCAGCATCACATGTATAGGGAAATGAACTGGGGCTTGCAGGCTGCTGAATATATGTTCAACTGAAAGCATGTAGAAATCATCAGGAAGTTTTCTGCGGACTTCACTGGGAGATATTCATCCTTTTCTCATAATTGGTAAGATAATGAGAAGAACTAGCACAAGACTAGAATCTCACAAACCGTTAACAAGCAGATGTGAATCTGCCCTTCTACCCTAAGACTTGAGTATGTTTGTTTGTTGTTATATCTTTTCATATTGTTTTTTTCTTCTTTTTCCTCTGCGGGGTAGCTACCAAATGGGGGCATTTTAAGTGAGACTCTCCCCTTTTGCTCATTTTACAAAGAAATGGAGTAACATTTGAAAACATAATTTATACCTATGAATTGGGCCAACTTTTGACCTGATGTTAGAGAATATCATTCTTTTAAAGTTAGTGATGCTGAATATACTTGCTCTCAAACTGAATTTCTCTCATTTTGTTATTGAGGCCTCTTTTGTTACTTTTTCTTTCTCTTGAGTAATTCATAATTTCCCCTCCTTGTACAGTTGTTTACCTAGGAGAACTGAGAGAGTGCACAACGAATACAGGCAGCAGCAAATGTGTTCACATTTCACTACAAAGAACATATGAACTCTTGGTACCTGACACTTTACACAATATGCTCTCTGGCTTTAAGAAAACATTATTTCATGTTCTTACTCTAATCAGCCTTGTCTGCCAGCTCACAGAACAGAGAGGTTCATTGTTATATGCAGCTGTCATTTGTTCCATCTCCTTGCTCTTTCTGACTTCAATATCTTTGTGGTATTTAGTGAAAGTAATTTTCAGTTAGAAATCTTCTGCCCTTTCAGTAAGTGCAAGTATAGCACTTCATCAATGGCCAAAGAATTCCAAGCTATCTGGGATGTATCAGGACAGTTGATAAAACCTCACAGAGGAACCTATGATAGTACATCCCATCATAAATAAAAAAAAAGCAGAAAGGGCCTTTGTCAGTGTTTATCTGTAGCGCTTTTATTCTTTGCCCTTGATTTCCTCTTCAGAAAATTGATGCACCCTTAAATTGAAGCAGGAGGCTTGACAGGTGATGGTTAGTGTGATAACTGCTCAGATTTCATCAGCCAGTGTTTTTCTGGTGGTGCAATTGTAGGAACTTTCAGCTAGATTACCTGTCATCCACTACATCAGATAAAAGAGGGAGAGTTGAAAGATGCAGTTTTGCCACTGTACCTTATAGGAAATGAAAAGTGTGGGTGAGGTAGCAGTAGCTAAAAAGAAGTACAATTATTTTCTAATCAGGCTATTCCGTCAAGAATGTCACTGTTGAAATTGGCAATCATTGGGCAAAATCCATTGTTGAATTTGCATTGTTAAATTCATAGGGGGAAAAATCCTGAAAGAAATAGTCAGACTCACTGTAGGTAGTAGCTCAAGCACTACTTTTGATTATCCATTTAATTCTTCAGTATATTGAAAGCATAGATAGACTCATAAAAATGTTGCTATTTTGGGTATATTTCAATATTCTGATTTTGTTCTACTTATTCTGAAGTTGACTTTTTTAATTCTGATAGTTCAATTACTTTGTAAAAAGTTTTACTCATTTTCGTTCACCCATAAAACTTCATTTAAAAACTGAGGCATTCTACCCAATATGAAATGCATATATATTTCTGCCTACACTTCCATACTGCAAACAAAATGGAAGTGCTTTCTGCAGAAACTAAACGACTATATACACACATAATATTTGATTACAGTTTAGCTCAATTGTGATTTTAAAATTTATATTTTTATGTGTCTGCATTGACCTCATTTTGTGCTTTAGTTATTTTTTCCAAAGGTAAATATTCTAAGTATAATCTATATTTTGTATTATTTATGTTTTATCTCATTTATCTTTACTAACCTATTACTCTAGATGACTAAGATCTATTAAGACTTCCCTTTAAACTGATGATGAGCTGACTTTAGGAAAGAAAAAATAATGACCAGTTTGTTAAATAACACTTTTCCCAGTGTTATAGCTAAAAATTTGTCAGTAATTCTATTATAAATGCTTATTTTTGTATGGCTTATGCAATGTGGGCATGAAAATTCTCTTTAGGGTGGGATTTGGCAGCTGAAGATTTAGCTTGTGACCGCAGCTATTTGTTGCTATATTTTACCAGATATTCTCTATTTGTTAGAAGATTTGTGCGGAAGCTAAAAGGCAGAAAATAATTTTGGAAAGCTGAGAAGATTTAATCTACAGATGCATGTTCTTTGGTACATCCAAACCTGAAATCTGCACATTTTAATTTCGTATATAATGAATGATGTACAACAGATCCCTGTTATGTAGAAATAAAGTAATTTTCTAGGAATTGTGGTCATCTCTGTCTATTGCAGAAATCTCCTTAAATAATCCCTTTCACAAGCATATTCCCTGGAAAGGCGGAGTCCATATACAAAGTGGGAATTCTTTCTTGAGGTGCAATGATAAAACCTTGGGTCTCTTAGCAGACGGCTTTCAATATGATCGTGGCTGTATGTATGAAAGCAGTTGAGGGATGCATAAAAAGGAACCTTTTAGACATATGTTATCTTCTTACTTATTTAAGAGAAGGTTAGGAGGTCAGCTAGTTACAGCCATGGGTTTCTAGATAAAAGAGAGAATTTAAACGGTAGAAGACTCTTCAGTCTAGCAGACAAAATTACTATAAAACAACTTTTTAAAAACTTATCATAAGGCAAGACTGGCCTAGCTTAACACTTTAGGCTCTGATCTGTGGTATCTGTCATCAGGTTGTGGTGGATGTTCCTGTCCACGCTGCCTTCCCTGCCCTTCAGCCTGAAGCTACCCATCTTGTAGTAGGAGCAGGAGAACAGAGAACATGCTAACTGCTCACAGCCTGGAGTGCTATGATGAGCCAGCAGAAGAGTGCTTCACATCAGTATGCTTTGATCCCTGAGGAGCAAATACATGGCCTGTTCTCCTGCCTCTGCCCCCAAGGCAATGGCTTCTGGCAGAGGGATTTGGATAGCTAGTGGGGTGGAAACCTCCATCACAGGAGAGGGAGGGATTGCTGCAGAAGGCAACCTCTGTGCAAGAGATGGGCACACAGCTGCAGGTCTCTCTTCAGGCCCTGCACAACGTCTGACAGGAACCGTAAAGGAAAGCCCTTCGACAAATTAGTATGGTATGAAAGACGCCTACTGTTAACAGAGGGTAAGTAGCTGGTTATTTTTCCCTCAAGCCTTGTAATGAGTTCTCTGATGCTAGAAGCTTGAAGATCAGAAATTGATTTTTGTAACTACAAACTTATTTAGTATGCAGAGTAGAGGGATGCATAGAAGGTAATGAAATTCTCACGAATTTCTTATGGTTTAGAATCCTTAAGACAAATAATGTGGTAGTTACTTCTGTGCTATCCTTACCTATATCAAAGGAGGAGGATTCTTACTTTTTTCCAGGCATATCTGCAATATTTTTTAGAATGTGAGCTATAACCTCAGCTAAAGCAGCTGTCAGAACAGTGAACCATGTTTTTCCCATACCTGCTAAGGATGAGATTGATTCAGTGTATGTTTGGGAAAATAATAAACCTTGGTATGTTTCTTCACTGCTAATTGTGTATCAAATTGGTACATCCTGATACTGGGCTTAGTAGGAAAATGTCCTGAAAGAATACCTGCCTAATTTTTGCTTTCGTGAAATCTCTTTGCAGCACTCTGGAAATGTAAAAGAACAATAAAAAGTGAACGGAAATCACACATAGGAATAATACATTTATACAGAAAATATATACATATACACATTATATGTTTATATAATGATTACCGTTGTAGCTGTAGGAAGTTGTCTAGAAGTTGAAAGAATCAAGTTCTGGACACTGGCTCTTCCATTGAGAAACATGAGGAAATGAACTTGAATTTCACCTGAAACCTGGCCTCTCTTGTGCCATCTCTAGCACTTGAGCAGCTTGTTACTCAGGGATATGCACAGCCTTCCATAGTAGGGAACTTTGGAAAAAGAGCTTAGAGTAATGCCATCTCTTCAACTAAGAGCAAGGCTATTTAGCTGATATGGGAGATAGGCTGACTTTAAAGAGAACTACAGTCTTTTTAACAGTGGTCAAAAATCAAAAACAAAATAAATCAGTAAACAACAGCCATGTAAGAAGATATTAGTGATCCACAAGTGACTCCTTAATGCATCAGCTGTTAAGTAGACAGGATAAAATTACTGAAGCAGACAGTTGCTTCCAGTTTTGAGATCTGAACAATTCACTTTGCTTTTTTTAGCCATTGGAAAAGACCACTCATTTACTTTGTGTTACACTTTCTGTGTATTATGATTATTGTTATTGTTATTATTATTATTATTATTATTTACCAATCACGTGTTAGAGCAAGGACACAGTACTGTAGTAATACATCATAGCTTTGGCAAGCTGCTATACAGATGCCTAACTGAGTGCAGCAAGGGAAAAAAAAAAAAGACAGGATGACCAGGATAGAAGAGCAAACAGAGGTGATGTTGCTTGGCTGAGTTCATAGAGCAGGACACTGAGGTGTTTACTGATGATTTTGACCATATCAACCCACTGTATCTTTCTGTTGATAAAGTACCTGCTGATTAAACAACAAATACTATCAACAGTTGGCTAGCATTAGTGTATCCATTCTTTTTTTTTCCTTTGAGGGAATCGCTGAACAGTCATTCTAGATGGGATTCTTGATATAAGAGAGAGGTATTCACCACTATTGGCAATAGTTCTCGTAAAATAAAAAGCACACGCATAAACAGAAATACCTAGGAAAAAGATTAAACAATAGCAATACAGTGATATGGGACACAAATAAACCACTACTGTGCTGAATAGCAGCATAGCAGAGCTCTTGCTGAAACAGATTGGAATGCCTCCTATTTTGCATTGTTACAGTTCAGCGGTATGTATTTATGCATGCTATTAATTTACACAAGCTTTTTGGACAAAAAAAAAAAAAGCCAAATGTTAGAAGTCATCTACTCACGCTGTCCATGAATTGAAAAGTGGCTGAAATGATTATACTTGATCTGCAGCCATATTCCATTGGAGGGTCTGCTGGCTTTCAAAGACTCTCGGAGCACATTAGCTGCAGTGAATCCTCCCAAGCAGGATATTCTTAACTGCTGTTTCTAAGCCTCGTATTTTTACAGATTTTTCCTTAAAATAAGATATTCTTAGGCAGAGAGGAGTCAAGTAACTGTATATTTTAAAACCAATATGCAGAAAGAATATCAAACAACTGCAACTGGTTGTCCACTGTATTGGGGGCCATTCATGGAGGGGAAGCTGCACAGCGTTTGTACTTTCTATTTGAAACCTTAGTGTCTGAGAACAGAAATTCCATTACTATGTTCCCTAATGTGAAATTATTTGTTCCTAATATTTTCAACAATTTTGCTCAGCCAGAATATTTCCTGAACCTTATATTTGGCAAAACTGCAGGGTTTACAATACCCGTTGAAAATAAAAGCCAATAAACTCCATCACTGTTTAAAGTAAATGTGTAAAACAAGTGATCCAGTAAATAACAATGACAAAAAAAAGTCAGAAGAGATTATGGGACTAGTATCATAAAGTTTTGAGTTTGAAAACTGCTTGTTGGACGTTAATTTGACATCCACATCTTACCTGAACTTTTCATTTACTGGTAATTCTAATGTGAGTCACATATTGACCGCCATCTTCTAGATATTATTGCATATAAAAAGTTATTCAATCAAATGATATCAGATTTGGCTCTCGGATTACATTTTATATCTTTTAGTCCACCTACCTGAAGAGATTGTGAAATCCATGTGTAGCCTGTGAGATCAGGTCTGAGGAGTTATCCTTAGACATATGAACTGAACATATAATCAGATATTGCCATTTGTTTAAATGCTGAGGAAATTCAAGAACTTGACACAATTTGTTTTCAAGGTAGTAGTTTTCATTCCCCAAACTGAGTTCAAATCTATTTGAAGTTCTCAGGTTACATACAGTATGAGGAAATTCAATTTTGTAGTGAATCAATCAAGTTTAGTTTCCAATTTATCTTTCTGGGGATCTGCTAGTACTAATGAAAGGAAACAAAACTGAAAAATCTCTCATGGGGCACTTGATCTTAAACCTTTTCTTAATTTAAATTATTACAGTAATGATGTTTCTAGCTGGGGGCTGGAAACTTCTGCCAGGCTGTTGCTTGAATTGTTATACCCAGATCCTAGATTGTCATTTACAAACAATTATACATTTGTATTTTGTGTACAAAACCTTTTTTGGTACAAAACCAAATATTTTGCATGTGGATGGCTCTTCTGCTTTATAGCCAGGGCTTCTAGCACTGGTTAACAATAGCCTAACAATAAGACTTTTGTGCCTGCAAGTTGGGGTCTAAATTTGGAGGTTGGTTTACAAATACCAGAAAAATTGTCTGTAGTCAGTCTGTATCACATTATATCATGGAGTTAACTCCTTCCATGAAAGGAAGAGCATTCCCTTACAGTTCAGTATAGAAGGGTGTCGTCTGTTGGGTAGTATACCAGAAGTCCCCATCACAGATATATAAGGTGATTTTATTTTGGCATTCCCGCATCCATCCATCATCTATGAAGAAAGGGCAGAGTGTAGAAGTCTTTATTAGTTTATACTTATTGTGTCCATGAACTTGTGTAATAGCATTGCATATGAGTTCTCATGCATTTTCACTGCCATACTAAACTCTTTAGACACCTTATGGAAAAGTCTTTTTATACGATTCCTAAAGTGGGGAGTGACAAAGCAGATTGTGACTGACTCTATTTAACAAAGCTGCACCTAAAGTAAGATCTCAAGAAGCGTGTATCCTATATATTTCATTTAAAAAGAAAAACCTTATAGGCTAGTTATGGAAAAAATGTGTGCACACACAAGCGCATTTAGGGAAGCAATCTGATGAGTTAGTTAGCCCTGCCCCAGTGCTAAGCAGCGTAAACAGCTTTCTTTTTTTCAGACCTCACCTGTCTCCCCTGGAGTCACTGTACCCAAATACTCCTGGGTGCTTCTGGAGTTAGGGTTTGGGGCCAGGTCGGGTATCTTTGGACCCAGAAAGTAGATACCCTAAATATGAGATGAGAAACGGCAGATGGCTACAAGCAGATGGGGGACTGTAAGTAACAATTAGATGTTATTGATCAGTATGACAGCAGTTCTCACAGCACATTGAGATTTTCTGGGGTTTTGTCTGATCTAGTTTACATGCGGTTCAAACTTTCACTGCTTGTTTTAGGCTTCTATTGCAGGAGTGAATTTCCTGGAGTGAAGATGGGTGGAAGAGTTAATGTATTTTGATCTATTTTGGCTCTGTCGTGAGCACTAAAAGGAGGACAGGGCGTATTTTTGCATCATGAGATGGGGACTGCAGGCATGCAGATATGTTTGTTTCTCATAAAAAAGTGTATATGCAAAACTGACAAAAAACATCTACCAAATAGACTGCTACTCAGGGATGAATCAGATGTTACTGGCCACAAAATCACTACCTTCACCTGTCCTCAGGAGAAGCAAGACAAACAAGCCTAGTTCCTCAGGGAACTCCTTCTGGTTTTCAGGTGACAAAATTCTATTAGGTTCAGGTTGCTGCAAAGCCCAGAGAGAGTTCTGAGATGAGCTCTGCCCATCCGCAGGCACAAATGTTGGTCCTCATTTTCTTTTCACTGCTTCTTTTATAGTTATATTCCTAATAGCACTTTTTTTTTAATCTTTGGTGTTCATAAACATCAGATATTTTTAGGCTGTTATCTTCTTGGGACTTTAATCATCTTTTTGTGAAGTATATGTGTGCATTCTCTTCATTGAAAACCAGCTTTTTCAGTTTTCAGGTATTTTTTTTTCTGTTCCATAACTCAAGCTTCACCATTTCATGAATATTTTTCTCTCCTATCATAGTACCCATAGCAGTCACTCCAGCTGGTTATTGTATCTTTAAGTTGTTGCTGTTTTTTAAAATAGCTTGAAAGCTTCTTATGAATAAGAGGAAGAATATGATGATACCCCTCCCTTACCTGCCTATTGTTAAGAAGAGAGTGTCTGTTATATTCATTGTTGGTAAAAGGGCTGAACTAATTTTCTGAAATGGATGTTACCGTCCACAGTCAACTGTAGAATATTACAGTAGATAGTCTGCAGCCCCAGACCAGCATGGCAATGGTTGTGTTAGGTTCGTTAGTGCTGTAGAGAAGACTGATACCCTGTTCTGTGAAGCTGGTACATGGGGAACAAAACAGGCTGCTTTTTTCTTTCCCTTTTTTTTTTTTCTTTTTTTTTTCTTTTTTTTTCCTGCCATTTTGCATTGCCAATAATGTCTGCCTCTGACACTGAATATTCATATTTTGCATTGTTTTTCAACAAATGTTGTGGGAATTGTGTCTTTCTAGTCCAAACCTCATTTTGTTACAGTATTTTCGCCTATGCTTTTAATCTCTCAGAGTCCCTTTGTATTATTTGTCTTTGTTCTTACTGGTACTTCCAGCTCCTCCTAAATTACTATTGTTAGCTCATTATGATAGTGAATTCATTAAGATCATTACTTCTTTCAGATTATTACTGAAGATGTTAAGCGAGACACAACTATTCTTTTTCCACGGGTAAACCTCCTGGAACACCACTCCATTCAGAACACTGCCTTTTCCATGTATCTGCTTTTCAGACCATCAAATCCTGTTGTTTTTCAAGATTATAAAATCGTCTTTTAAATTCAGGTATTTTGAGATGTGGCCACAAGTCTTTGATGAAGCCCATGCAAATCTGAGGTGTTCTTTGTGTCCTGCTGCTATACCTCCATCCAAAAACACCTATCTGTTAAGCTGAAGTTGAGAGAATTCCTCATGTGAGTAAAGTTAACTATGTACTTTGGGACATATTGATCTCTTTTTTTTTTTTTTAAGGGAATCTAATCAGTCCATGAAAATGTACTGTCTATAAATAAATGCAACAAGTTTCACATCCATTAAGATGATTTTTTAAAAATTTTCTCCCTATACATCATTAAGTTAGATTTCCATGACTGTAACAGTTCAGATCATTCTTCTTTCCCTTCTCTATTCCTCATTCCCGTACTTTTTGTTCCTTACCATTTAAGTATCATTAAAAGCAAAATAATCAAGGCTAGAATAAGTAGCTAGTTGTCGTAATAACCACTCATAGTTTCTTGTAGCTGATTTGAAAAATTCAAAATTTCCAAAGTAGTTTCTTTCAAACTCTTTATTAGTAATTATTTGGACACGGCTTTCCTTTACTGTAGAATAACTTTTAAAGATCTTCTTACTAGTTCATCATTCTTTTTGCAGTATTAATTTTGTATCCTTTCTAATTCTGTCTCTATTGAATATGTTTGTAAAAGCAGTCAATATTTAAGGTTGTTTTTGGCTTGGACTCTACAGAAAATTCACCTTTTTTTTAAAGATAAATTGATATTGTAAAGGCTAGTTTTCTTGGCTCCATTTCTGATTCCTGTATATACTGCTAGCATCTCCCAAAAGAATGAAGACAAGACTAGAACTCTGAGAACTCCAGGACTGAGGACTGTGCTTTGCCTCAGCTACCTCTTGAAAGAACCAGTTCTCCCTTGTTAACTACTAGACTTCCTCTAGCAGTTAAACACTCTCTATTCTCCATCATTTATTAAAAATTTGACTGCAAATACAGCACACATGCACAGTAACAGTGTTCCAACTCTGGTCCTTATGAGATATTAAATAAAAAGAGCATTGGGTTTCACAGAAATATATCCACAGACATATTTTCAGGACTCAATAATGTGAAACATTTTGGTCCCTTCAAGTCCTAATTGAATTCACTGGAAGCTGCAGTTACTACCATGACATTATCACAAGGACAGCATACTGTTTCCAGTTCCATTCTTTATCTCATGCTATTATGATTTACAAGTTACATAATGTCTGCTCAAACTTTTCTAACAGTCTATAAAATGTTCCTTTGATTTTCCTCATCGATAAATTAACAACAACAACAACAATAAAAAACTCTAAGGATCAGAGCTTTAAAAAAGTTGTTTTAATAGAATAACGATGATATTCTATCTTAAATCCAGACACAAATATAATATGATAACTGACTTAATTCACTTATTCTCATGGAACTTTTTAATACCAGCTTAGGATCTGGACTATGAAATTCAGATGCAAAAAATGATATACAGAAATCTATATAACTATTTCAACTGAATTTTCTAGCAGATGATCTATCTTTAATGAACAGAAGGGAAAGCATTTTTTTTTCTGCTTTAAACTGTCTATTTAATATATGTACTTTTCCTGCAAATAAAATATATTTCCGTTATGGTTTCATGATAAGATATTTCCACTTTACTCCATAGGCAGAATTTAGACGGTGTGTTTTATTACTGATGTAACTTGAGAGATATATGTTAAATCCTTTGTTTAAAGTACATTTAGAATAAGCAGGCCATATTCAAAGTAAATCATCTAAATAGATTTTGGAAAGATAAAGGAGTCTGTTCATTTTAATATACCTTCAGAAATATTTTACTTCTTGATGATGACAGCAGCTCTTACTGACAACTATTAATACATTATAAACACCCCATCAGAGTTATATAAAAACATGTCAGTTTTAAAGAGAACATCTTTGACAGCAAATTTTCTGATTGTGAAACAGCTGTGCCTCCAGTACAATGCATTAAGTAGTTTATTCCTTTTAGATAGTTAAATTGTGCATGAAATGTTGCTGGCGCAAGGGCTCCAAATCTGGCCTGATTAGCGAACATCTGTTACATTGGAAAAATTCATGTCTACCCTAATTAGCTGTCAGGCTGATGTACATCAGCCCTGATGGTGAGGGATCCTGTTCTGTTTAAGTCAAACAGGTTTCTCTCCTATCCCATCACCTGCCCTTTCAAATCTCTTCTTCTTGTGTGTTGCTGCAATTAGAGATCATTGGAAATACAATAGAGCAGGTTATGGTCAGTTATAGTCCCATCTGTGCAATTTTTTTATTCCCACAAAACTTATGAACTGACCTGAAGCAGTGTTAACGTTCAGCCGATGAGGTCTCTACATTTTTTAATCGTAATGCACTCTTTTAGTCTGAAGATTGTTCATACTTCTTAAGTCACCACTTTCTGGGGATTGAAGGAATATGAGTAATGGGCTGACCAGTTTGTCTTTTTTTGTTTGCTTGTTTTAAATTATGGCATTTCTGTGTTGAGGATAAAATATGGCAAATCTCATGAAACGAGTGTTTCCTGCTATTGACAATAGTGTTTTTGCTATCAAGACAGACTGTCTGGGATCTGTTTATGGAACAAAAATGGATGCAATGTCCCTTGTCTGGAAACATATGTGTGTGTGTGTATATATATATATATGTGTGTGGTATATGTATATATATATATATAGTATATATATTAAATTCACATATTAGGGGATATTCTTCAGATTGCTTTTCCAACTATTTTGAATATACTTGGAGGGATGTTCATTACTTTTTAATGATATGTGGGCTTATTTTGTATTATCAGAGAGATATTATTGCTATTAATTGTAGAATTCTTATTCATGAAAGATTTACTAAGTTTCTTGATTTTATATTATTCTTTTGTAATGGAGGTATCAACTACAGGTGACAGGTCTGTCTATAAATTCTTTTAACTCCATTAGATACAGAGGCATACATTAGCTAAGAATCTAGTGCTAGTCAATGAAAGTCAGTTAGTGTTTTTATTACTGGCTTTCCTCCTGTCTCCAAACCATAAGAACTAAAACCAAACAGTGAAACTTGTTAAATTCATTTCTTTGGTTTCTTTGGTTTGTACTTACCATAGATAAAGTTCTGTGCTCTGTTATAGGTCATATCCTTGATCCTAAAGATTTTCTTGATCCTGAAATGGGCTTAGGCATGAACAAACTAAGAAGATTTTTCATGTTATTTTCTCCATTATGTAGTTTTACACGTAGAGCTGAAAGGTGAAAGTTTAGAGTGTCATAATTTCTGACGAACCATCCCTTATGAGAATAGATTGTGTCATATCTTCCTTGTCTATCCTCTGGAAAGTGAAGCAACTCTCATGATGGTCTCTAATGCCAAGAATTAGTGTGGAGACCATCCTGCTTGATTGCTGAGGTTTCTGCCCTTCTGCTGGTACTCTCTTTCTCTTTCTCTTAGAGCGCAGAAGAGAGACAGGACAGAATATGACTAAGAATGGAGCACTGAAAGAGAGGAAGAGATGTCCTGAGAATAGCCTTCCTGCTGGATACCTACCATTCACACACTATCTTATCCATGTCTGACTGATAACCATAAGCTTAAAAGGAGAAATCTTGGAGCATTTGTAAAATTAGAGCAGCTCTATGTCATGGAGCCTTATTTACTCGCTTTCAGCCTCACTGTTTCTGGCTGCCTTTCTCTTTGCTGTTCTCATATAAAAAGATTTGTGTTTGCTTTTCCTTTGGAGAAAATAGTTTCTGCTGGCGAACAGTAGCCAACCTGATTTGAAAATATGAGTAAATCAATTCTGTTATTTTTAATTCTTCACACAGAAGAAATAATTATCAGGGTGACTTGCATGAATTGTGTATTCCTTTGTTTGTGCCAGTTTAAAATGGGCTCTAGGTATTTATTTCATGCGTTGTTTCACATTTTGCTGAAGTGGCATCTCACTGAACTGTAAGTTATTACTGAACACTGACCTTCACATGTAATGGAGTTTATAATAATGATGATGTTAGGAAACTTCAAATAATAATTGAGATGAGGAGAAAGTTAGTTGAAAATGCTTCCACTTTTGAATTTATACCTGAAGAAATGGCACTCTCTTTGCCGTTTTTTTTGGAAAAATGCTTCTCTTTTCATCCAGGTGTGGATGATAAGTATATATGTTTGTCATTCTCAATATTGCCACCCTATTGGAGCATTAGAATGGAACTTCCTGTAATTAAAGAGGAATGATCCAACTGATATTCATAAAGTATATTAAAAGGAAAGTGAATGAACATGGTAATGTTCATACGCACTGGTGCCACCCAACCAGCAATGGTGAAAGTGTAATCAAGAAGCAATTTATGTTTAGATGTTAACCAGTTTGGAACTGCCTGTAGTGTTCTCTTAGTTTACTGGCACATTGATTGTTCGTAATGCTAGGGATTTGAGGTTTACTGAATATTAACAGATTTTGTGGAGTTAAAATGCTGTGGCACATGGAGGATAGGAAATGGTGAAAAAAAAAAGTGCATAGACTATCTGTCAAATGTGATGATAATGCCACATTGCATGGATGGGAGAAAGGCAGAAAATGGAGATATTACAGAAGTCAAATAAATGGGAAAGAGAAGGACTGGGAGCAAAAATGAATGCAGAGAAGACTTATTTTGAAATAAAAATAGATGTGAGTTAAAACTGATTTAGGACCATGTATGTCCATGTTTTCAAAAAACCTTTTGAAGGATGGCATCATGAAGGAGGGAGGTATGTAACAAGAAAGTTCTGCTGAATTGCTTTGAAATAGCAACAGAACCCTGTGAGTTGTTTAAAGATTTATTTGTACTGTTGCCCTTATCCATAAACTTATTTTTCTGTGGAAAGCTATAGAATTGCATGTAATTTAAACTTCAATACTTCATTTCTTTATTTTGGTGTAAGTCAGAACTCTAGCTTTTGATGGATGTGACATTTCTAGAAAATTGTAGAAAAAATGTCTTGTTGCATATCTATTGTTCACACTTGTGTTGTATTTAACCAAGTATCTAGTGTAATTCAGAACAGAAGAGCGCTATTCTCCTTCAAAAGATTGTTAAGAGTTTTTAACTGGAGGTGTTTCACCTTTAAAGGTTAGGTTGCATGTTTCCTTCCTTATCAATTCCCTTATGCTACTTTAACAGCTGAAGGGTGCTGCTTAAGTCCAAACATGTAAATGAATATATGCTATGGTACTCATTTATGCTAAGTTACAGATCTGCTGCAACTCTATGTACAAAATGGAAATGGTGCTGCCCAGAAAAATTCACTGAATCAGCCATTTCTGTGCAGAACTGAGATGTGTTCTGCAGACTGTGTGCAGAACAGAGATGACTCCAACAGCTAACAGCATTTGTCATCTAGAGCCATCAGAGTACATTTACTGAACTCCATAGGAAAAAAGTATGGTATAAGTGCTTGGATTCTCCAATTCTAGCTAGTTTTCAGAATGACAAGGTCCTAGATGCATCTGGAATGACTTAAACATATTTTGAACCAGACCATAAACAGTGACACTTTTTTTTTCTCTTATTAAGGCTGAAGAACAGACCTCTGACAAAGTAGGTGTGTTATTTTCAGCATGTGATGTCAAAGTTATTACTCTATGTTGTACCTATGTGATATCAAAGAAAGGCATTGCTGCTTTATTCTCAGCTGCAGTTCACTAAAGAAGCATAAGTCATTAAATATACGCATATTATTAAATATATAAGTCAGTTTTCCCTCACAACCTGACAAATTTATGTCTATCTTAAACAAGGGAGCCATTGCATGAGATATGAATTAGTCCAGAAGTCATCTTTCACACTAGCAGGACTTACACTGATAATGATGTGTAAAGGCATCCTATATTCTTTACCAGTACCTGAGGGAGTGCCTAAAATTACCTGTGCAGGTCCCTTCTCAAGACTGTAAACCAAAAATCTAAGTGCAAGTGAATCATCTCATGCAGCTAACGCATTCCGATATAAATCTTGGGTATGATTTACATTGAAAAATAACAGATCAATATATGAATTTTATCAGTTTGGCTCCAATTCCCCGAAACATAAAGTTTTATAGAACATCAAAACAAGTAAACAGCATACTTAAGTGCAAAACAGATTTGTTGGAAGAAAGTTGAAAAAAAATTAAATATAAGTTTTGAGTTGACATAATCCAGGTTAAATCTACACAAGAGAAATACTTACTTTTGTAAAATGAGAGGCTATTTTATCACTCAGAGAATGTCACATCAATTGTAAAGCCATCAGCCTCAAGGCTTGTTGGTGATTGCTTCATATTTACTGTTAGTCCAGCAATGGAGATGGTACTTTTACAGTCTTTGGACAGACTAGTGAGTGTGACATTTAAAGTGTTGATTTTTGCAGCACTTATGTTAATTGTTGTAATTTTCCTGATGAACCACCATTCTGGTTCCCTGATGCAGCCAAGATAGTTTTACATTTTCTATGCAGGCCTCTTTGCCATTTGGTCTGTGTAGTGTCAGCTTCGAGTGCTACTGAAAGCAGACAAAATTGCAAGCAAATTGCATCAGATTGCCAACATTGTGAAAAGGTAAATTGCTTGCAAATCTATTTAAACCACTGCCCTATTTTCATCAGCTTCAGTACTTGGTATTCATGATTGCTTAATTGGCGACCTTTCCTATTGTGTAGTGCTTTATGGTGTAATGGAAAGCGATCTTTACCAAACCAATTACCCTTTTTTTCTCAGCACTACATTATTGCTGTGATTGCAACTGCCAGTCCTTTGTAAATGAACTTTCTGATTTCAATGATGTTTTTAAAATGTAAGATAGAAAAAAAGTGGCATTCATATTGTGTGATGTTCTATTTTGAAGCCTCTTTGTAGTCGCCATTGTCTGGGAAAATGGACTGAAGGGTTACACAGTACCTACAAATATCCATGTAACTATTATTAATATTATCATAATGTCTCCCTTTGTACAGCAGCTCAATTAGGAAAGGATAGGAGAAATATTTTGTCACCCTGTCAAGTGCACAGGAAGTGCTTTTGATGCCTCTTTTTTGACACATACATTATCTTCACTAATAATACGAGATTTCTTTTTAAGTCATGGACATAAATATAGAAAATCTTAAATGTTATGAAAATTCAAATTACTATACATTTACAAAAAAATATTTTAGAGACTTAGCATTTCCAGACGTTTAGGTATAAAATATTGTGAAATAGTGGGTGAAGTATAAATAAAGCTAAATGTAAATGTTTCCTTGTGATAGAACAGGGATGCCAGCTATTTGTCTTGTAAATACAGAAAGAAATTATAAATACATTGAAAGAAAAATATAATTCACAAGCTGTATATTATCTAGTTTGGTTTCAGCAAATATTTGAAAGTGTTTCTGAAGAGAAAATAAAATTCATTTCCACAAAAATGACCATTCTCATTTATTTTTTTAATGCAGGATACAAAAAAAATGCAGGATTCCAAGAGTATAGTTTGTGTATTTATTTATGTGATTTAGGAAATTATATCGTTACTTCTAAGTGGCGACACGGAAAAGGCTCTACAAGTAATTTAGTCATTCCCTAATATGGTACTGTAAGTGCAAATGGATGCATCATTCTACCCCCTACAGTTAAGAATTCTATTGTAACCATGAAAAATTGAAAGGATTTATTTTACTCTTTGTCCTCTCTTTTCTTTTACCAATTAAAAAAAAAAGATCTTTTGACCAAGCTTTCTGATGATTTTAGTACTTTGGATGCAATGTAATGGTTTATTTACAGCTGTACTCTTAAGTAAAGTGTTTCCAATTGTATTTTCATGTATTTTTTATAAAACAAATATCACTGCTCTTCTGTATTGCAGCATGATTTCAAAACGCTAAAAATACTCTCTCAATTTTAAAAAATGATAGAAGTCATCAAATCTAGTCTTCCTTTCACAAATAAAGAGTCATTTAGACATTTGAGTTCCAGTTCTATACCAATACTACAAGAGCTTGCATGATGGACTACTGATCATATTGTGGAAGTCATTGTATTTACACACATGCATGCGGGAACACACACATGTACATACACACTCTGTCATAGCCCTAAGCAACTTAATGTCTGAGAAAATAAAAAAAAAAGAAAATTGTGGAGAAAAGGGTGAAGGACAAGGATGTTGTTTATAACACAGATTTTACAGAGGGACAGAATGCAGCAAGGAAAATTATCCGCATATCAAATTTAATTATTTTCTGTCAATAGGAAAAAAAAGAGATAGGGAACATAACTGAGAAAGAGAAATTGAGGGAGAATGATTTGAAACTTCTGCTGTCATATGTATGTTTATAATACATATAAATTATCAAGCATAGCTGACTGTCCCTCAGCCTACACAGTGTCTGTGAATTTCTTGCAGGATCTTACTAAAAAAAAACCTGAATAGCAAAGTGAAGATTGATGGCGTCAGCTCAGAATGGTGTTCAATTCTCAAAAAAGCAATGAGGTTAGGTGGGAGCAGCAAATAAATGGTGATTAAGGCTGGTATTAGTGAAGTGTAAGGGAGAGTCTCGAGCTGAAGAAAGCTGGCATTAATGGAGCGAAGAACTGAGGAAAGGAGTTTTAAGTTGGTGCATTGGACATGATTTAGCTGCAGAGAGGCCATGAGTTTGGGACGGGGCAGTGTGGCTTTAGTGAAGCACGGACACGACATCAAGATTTGAATAGGCTGATTCCATGGAGCAGAGGACAGAGGAATCCAGGAAATGCCTTAGGTCTTCAGAGTGAAGTGTTCTGAGAGTTGCAGTGTGTATATATGGAATGAGAGAGAATTCAAGGAGTTTGTGCTTGGCTACGGAAACTTCTCACTGAAGGTGAAACACCATGTGGGGGGTCTGAAGGAGTTTCATCACTCTAAATGTTTGTAACTGGACTCTTTCTCAATATCATACGGTGGAAGATTCCACACAATTTAAAGCAAGAAAAGAGGAGAAATAATAAAATATGGTATAAATCTTATCTATAATTCTCTGTCAGTGTCCAGTTCTTTGTTAAATACTCTACATCCTACTCTCTGCATTGTCTTTATTGTTGACTTTTGCCTTAAATGGATTAGTGTTAAGATAGTCACTGCAAGTCACTGTGTCATTGTCCACAAATGAACTATTGCCTCTAATATACCTTCAGATGAATGCATTTATTGCTCAACTATGAGGAATTTTTGCCTACTGGACTGATATGTTCACAAAGGAAAGATATGTTATGCATCTGAATTTATCTTGTTCTTAACCTCTACATTTGTGAGTCTAAAATCCTCAGACACATTTTTATTATTGCTATCACTGAACACTTCTGATCAGTCTGTGTGTAAATTGCTTCATTAAAAAAGCTATAGACTAATAATTCTGGTTACTTAGTCTCCTTTATTATATGTATATATTAAATCGTAGAAATAGAGACAGGAATTTTGCCATTGGTTTAAGTGCAACAGCGATACAGGAGCCTTGCAAAGCGGAGAAATTAAATACGTTCAGAGCAAAAAACCAATTCCTTCTTCTTCTCTATTTTACGTAGAAATTTCATTAAATATTGCTAAGTTTATAAATGAATGCCTAATGACATTCAACCATTTTACAAGTATGTGTGTGTGTGTGCATGCACCTGTAGTGGTTTTTAGAGATGCTTGACAGTGAGCAGAAATTTGTCAGTGTAAGCTTTGCTAAGAATGGTTCTGAGCTGTCCATAGCAGAAACATATTTGGCTTGGAAACGTACTTGTCCTTGTTGGCTTACCTCGCAGAAAAGTTACCTCGCAGATCACCGAAGTTTGTTCAGAAATTTCAATGAAGTGTGAGTGAAGGGAATTATATGATTTGACTTACGAACTTACCTTGTAATTAAATAACGTTATTGAAGTATGTACAGTATCGCATGATTCTCCTACAGAGGGTATATCTGGTACTATGAATGCTATCTTTTATATGATTATACAACTGCTAATGGATATTTCATAGAGACATAATCTCCTTCAGAACCTAGGTGACCCATAATCTGACTTGAAGTCAGACTTAGTTTAGATTTAAGTCAGATTTAGCTTTGACATAGTTTTTAAATGTAAACCTGAATGTTTGAAAAGACACTCTATAAATTCTGTCATGATATCAATAGTTGAATAAAACTATTAATTAAATTAAATTGGGAGCTGTTAGGTAAAATATTCAACTACAAGTTAAGAGGCTGATGATAAGCTTTGAGACATTGCTTTGTACATCTCTTTAAGTTTATAAAGCTCTTGGGGATCCCTTGAAATAAAAATGATACATGAGGAAGATGTAATTTGTACTAACTTACTGTTCATATAGCAGCGTGTAATCTGTTATCAACTTTATCAGTATGATAGGACAGCATATTCTATCACAAAATTTCTGCATAGTCCTTTAAATGAAAAGAGGGTGTTCCTCTGTGACAATATTTGGTTTTATTCCCTCACATTTATGCCCCAGACTAAATTATAGTACTTTGTTTGCAATTTTTTTGTCATATCATGTTAGCCTAATATACCACTAATACCATTTTAATACAAAAATGTTAGTATCCCTACTCATCAGTTGTTACAGGACCTTATCGCTTTAGCCTGCTATGACTTCTTGTAATATCAGTTACTACTCTATAATTACATTCCTACCTTTTTTACAGTCCCATAGTCACCACAACTATTCACACTTCCATATTTGAGACCCTCCACAGACTTCATGCTATCAAGATTTACTGTTGCAGAGGTGATTTAGTTAACAAACTTTAGGAGATTATTCACAAGAAAAAGTGGGTCCTGTCTGCCACAGTGGGACAGCAGTTTCTAAAAGGTGAGCATTTTTGTTTGTAACTTACAAAAAGAAGTAAGGAAAAGTATTCATAGCCTAAAACAAAACTGTCCTCCCACCAACCGCATTGGGATAGATAGAGTTGTGCAGTAAATTAAAGAGGAAAACTCTCTCAAAAACCTCACTCTCAAAATCTGTCTCAGTAGAAGCAGCTCTTTTGTTTCCCTACTTTTCATTTTCTCCTGACAAGTTCTATTCTCCCACTAAAATAGATCATGAAACCTCTAAAGGAAAAGCAAAAACAGGGAGGAAAACCCTGTGATCTCCATCCTACAGGCTGTGCTGCTATCCTGGCTACAGCAGCCTTCCTGAATAGGGCTCTTTGGTGACCTTCTCTTCCAAGGCAGGGAACAGGGAGAGTTCTGCTGTTCTGGACCAGCCGATCTGCCAAGGTAATTCTGACACTATAAGGATGACACCACTTATTTCTCAGTTCTCTCTATCTTTTTTTTTTATCTAAGACAAAATTTTATGCCTTGGTTTAGATAAAATACTGAAAAACTTGTTGCAAAATGATTAAATGATGAAGTATACAAATGTCCAGATCAACTCCTGTACTCCCTTTTGTTCCCCTAGCTGGATTATTTTGCACCCTTCTGTGCCCAGATTTGCCACATTTACAACAGCTTCTTGGACTTGTCTTGAACCATATAAGACCACTCATCATACTCTAATCTTGTAATTACAGCAGCAGAAGTAAAAGAAACAAAAAAACACCTGTGTATCTTATTTTGTGTTCAGGAATAGAATCACATATTTTTTAGAAATGGTTTAACAATACAATGTTATCTTTAGCAGTTCTTCTCAAATGTGATACTAGCTAATTCTTACACTACCTTATCTATCTGTATCGTTATAATTTCATCACCCACTCATTTATGCAGTATTTTGAATGGGCAAAAAGCATACTGAAGTACAGAACAGCATTCAAGACATGAAAGGGAGAATGTGATGTGATGAGACTCAGCACAACACAGTAGGAGTCCTTTGTACATGAAATTTTGCAGAAAGCCTTTCTGAGGTCTGGTTGTTTAAAGCGGGAGCTGATCTTACAAAGTTACTGCTGCTTGGAGGCCTCCCTTTCTACCTAGGATTCTCAATTTCCTCTTGCATTTCTTTCATTCATATTTTTAACCCAGACTTCACAGTTAGAATACAAGTTCATGAGCCAGCATTTTGCTTGCTTGCAGGTTTTGGGGGTTTACATATATCTACGTTTGTTTTAGCCTAAGTTGGATGTTTAAACTTAATTTATTCATGTCCCAGGTTTCTTTTTCACTGTAAGATGTAACTGTATGTCCTTGCAATTTTTCTCTACCTGAGGAGGAAATTCCTATCTTTGGTCAAAATAAAATTTTAGTAAGACAGACAGAGATGTGGAGCTCAATCTAAGTAAGATCTGTATCATCACAAATATGCATTTTGACCTGTGGTGAAATTTTTTAAAAGTCAATTTCTGTGCTTCAAAGTCTATTATTATTGACAGTTAAGTTCTGAACATAAATGATGAACAGAATATAGTTTGCATATGAACAAGTTTGCAAACCATTGGTAAACTGAGCAATTCTTTAATTCTCTGCCTGTCTATTCCTTGGCAAAATACCTTTGCCTTTGGTATGGGCTGGGACTACAGCAATAGAACCAGAGATTTCTGTTTGAATATACAAACTAGTCCTGTTCCTAGGCTGCAGGAGTATGTGGCCTTTTGAGTAATATTGTGTAATGCAATATTGTGCAGTATTTTTCATTCTAAATTTGTAGTGATTTTTAGGGTATTTCCTATTGCAAGTTCTGTGAATGTCTCTATTTATCCTTAGATAGAGAAATTGTTACATGAACAGGATCAGCCTTTTGGATAAGGCTTTTCAGTGCATAAATTACATATAATGCTATTGAAAGTATGTTTTCTATTGCATTATATATATATTAATTTAGAATCTGAGTATCTATGATTAATCTATTGCCTACTATTTCCTGCAATTTTGCTCTTTTAAAATATATTTCAGTTTTAACAGGAACTAGAGGCATCAGCCATAATCACATTGTAATTATTCTGCCCGAGCTAAGTATTCACCCTGACACATATTTTGGGAGCAGGCACAGAAAAGATATCTAGGTGTCTTTGCTATTGCTTGTGACCTGAGGAGCAGATCTACCTCAGAATGGATCTACCTGGTAGGATACATCAGCCTCCAAAATTCATGATGGGTTCAGTCTGTGTCTACCACTAACAGATACTGACATTGATATTATTAAGTATTTATCCATAACCATTTTACTTTCCTAAACTACTCACAGTATGGTCCTTTGTAAGGGAAAAGCTAAAGGCTTGTACTATATTCAATAACTTTACACAGAGCTCTTTAATTACTGCTGAATCCTGTAATACACTTTTTAAATTTCTTTGTGTAGTTATATTGCAGTTTTATAGATTGATTGTAGCTTTGCCTCCATGTGCCCTCAGGCTTTTGGAAAATGAGATTCATCATTTCAATGAATTTACACTAAATATAGCTTAATCAATTATACTACATTTCAGCAAAGAGATTATAGGAGGTCAACAGACTAAAGTAAAAGGCCATCTTTTAAACACAGTGTAATTTCCTTTGGATAATTGTCCTGCATTTTGAATTGCTAAGGAAGTGTACAGGTTCTCTTGCTCCTGAAAAACCACCAGTTAAGCAACAAGGAGCTCCTGGAGTTTAATGAGAATTCTGGTGCAAATCTATGTGTAATTGGTTAGTAATCCCAGTAGGGCTAGTAATTAGCAACCTGGACTAGAAGGCTGGTGATTCAAGGCTTCTCCTCCCATGCTGGGTAGTTGCTGCAGGGGACAGTGTACTTCTGCCCAGAGTCTTCCACTTCCATTCTTCAATATGCAGATTTCTGGACACTGAAAAGTCCTTATTGGGATCCAAAACGTGAAAGAAATTTCACATTTCAGAGGAAGGAAGGCAGAGGGAGAAAACTGCCGCAAAATGTACTTGTTACCTCTGCTGTAATTTAGAGGGGGGATGTTATCTGGCTCATTACTTTGTGTCCTGCAGTCAACTGTAATCTGAGTTGTCTTTGCTTACTTTGTTCTGAACTGCTCCTTTGTTTTTCTCGGTAGAGACAATTAATACTATCGCATATAGTGAAACTGATTCTGTGCAAAAATGCCTTAAACACAATTTTGAGAGCTATGACCTGTCTTGAAAGTGCAACAAACTTCAGGGCAACATACTCCTGTGCCTTTGTCCCTGCCTTTGTACATACGGGATGTTGATATTTCTCCGGGATGAACGAGGATTGGATGCATTTCAAAACTGTCCTTCACATTTTTTCTCTGCTTGATATGACATATCTCATATATATGAAGATGCTGTAGGAAAAGATGATGTGTGTGATATTGCATGTGTTGTGACTCGGAAGACCAATAAAGTTCATTTTACACAGATGACTGCTGAAATTCGCTGGGGTATTAAGGAAAAGTTTTGATGAGTAGAAGCACATTCTCTCCACCCAAGGTCTGTTGTAGCATTTGAACTGTAAGCTGAAATGACAGCTTATTGCATGGCAGAGCACCCAGGAGAGCATGCCAACAGCCATGCCACCTGTTAGTCCTTGCATGGCTGTTGAAAAGACACGGGATCCTACCTGTGTATGAGAAGATATATTCTGTTTTTAATTTCACCAGTGGATAAGATTCTAGTGCAGATATATCCTGAAAGGTGAATATTTCCACTGTGTGTTTTTCATGCTGTAGCGATAATTATTATTCCCTTCAGGATCCCATAATAATTAACAGTGCTTATGAAACTTTTAAGCCAATGCATATAATTTAATTAGATATTTCCTATATAATTCCTTAGGTATAATCAATTTTAAAAGCAGTAAAATATATTTTTCATTAAAAAGTTTGAGAAGATACATGGAATCCTATAGTTTATTATTGATTAAGTTGCATAATATATATAGTGGTTTTCCATTTCGTTACATATACTTTTTTTTTTGCTTTGGAAAATCAGCTAGAAAAATAAAGATGTTAATAGAAATAATATCAAGTACAAAATAGCACATTATATGTATAAAAAGAGAAGAGTAGAGTAAGTATTCTGGCTTAGTAGTGAGCATACTTTTAAATTTTCATGAAGAAAAAGTTGTCTGCAACTCTGGAATGAATTGCTTGCCAGTATTCAATATTTCTCTCTGCAGATTGCTGAGGAAGGTTATATAGCTAGCTTAGACAATTTTTGGATTCAAAAGTCAAGCAAGATAAATCTGAATCCCACTCAATGAATTGGTTGTTTTCATGCAAACAAATCTGCAGGCACGACTTCAGTCCTGAAGCCCAGATTTAGGCTTGCTTTCTGGATAATTTACAATATCTTGAAATAGTCCACGTGTTCAATGGGTAAATCACATTTTCTGAAAATTAGGATCTTTGAAGACACTTCAGATTAGGCTGACAGAAACAGACACGTCCCAAATTACTAGTTGTATTTGAAGTGCTTAATCTAAAACCAGGTTTTGTTGGCAGAATTATCCAGTAATTATTTTCTATATAAAAACCTGGGACCTCGGCTAGAGAGAGATATTACAGTCCCTTGGAAGACCAAGTCAATTCAGTGTCCTTTTATACATAGTAATTTGCAGCCAATATCCATGTTTATATCTGCAAATGAGAAAGTAAAATAAAATCGATTAAATTTAAAACTTGTCACCGTCATCCTTTTAGAATAATAGTAAATTGTGTTCAGGTATATGCTGAGAGCATCCAGGTGTTCACGTAGCATGAGACTATCCCATAAGAGGGGAGAACCAGGAGGCTAAAAAAGTCAGAGACAGTCTCACAGGAAAAAGACACCTGCAGGGAAAATAAGTGCAATATCCCTCACAGAAGATGATATCTTTCTAATTTCTTGAGGGCTGGTCCCACTGTGTCAGACAATCAGAAATGAAGGGAAAGGAGAAAAAGTAAAATAAATCAGCACTCATCATACTGTTTTTTGAAACCCCAGTAATTTACTGTCAGATTACTCCGGGGCAAATCATACTGAGGTGTCATAAATAAACCATGTAGCATTTGTATTTCTGCATGTTGCATTTCTACATTTCAGAGTTCAGATTGCAAACGAGCTATTGTATCTTTCTACTCTCCTAGTACTATTTTAATTTTCTTCATCTTTGTTTTTACATGAATACAAAAATTGCATGCTTTTACTTCTACTTCATAAGGAATTAGGTCAGGGGAAAACAGCAGAATCACTTGTTTTTATATGTTTTTGCAAATCTTAGGCAATAGTTTTGCTAGTGCAAGTAACACAGGATTGTCTTTTTTTTTTTGATTATAAAAGTTTTCAAAACAGTGAAATATGTACAGCCCCCTTAATGAATCAGGCCTGCAATAAGAGCAGTTTAAACACTCCTAAAAGTGTTGACTCTGACTTCACGGACATGAGTCAGACTCATATTAGCTTATCTTGCTGAAGAAATAACTCTTTTTTTGTGCTCACCAAAAATAAGTTTCAGGTGAGATACACAATAAGATCCCATCCAGTGAAGAAAGCAGCACAATCTGTAAGACAAAACATTTGTTTTACTGGGTGAATGATATTAAAATCAAAGTCTGTATATGACAACAGATTTCCACTGATTCTGATCTGTTATTGGTGTGAGACACTTGGGTTTGTTCCAAGGGAAAGGTATGTTTTACGGTATTCTGTCAGGCAAATGATAGAATTTTACATAGAATTTTGAGCTCTTTGATACTATGTAAGAGGAATCTGACCTTGTAATAGGCTGAATTTCACAGTCCTCCTAATGAAGGAAAAGAGGATGCTGGACTGAATAGAAAATGCTGGACACCTATTGGAATTGAACTCCTTCCCCCCAGTATTTTTCAGATCATTACAAATATATATATTCTGTATTTTGGGATATAGTCAATCCATTTTAGTTCCTGGTCCCCTGACCCTTCATTTAGCTACTAAACTGACCAATAAAGAATTGCCTAAAGGAGGCAAAAAGCTTGAATTTACCAAAATCTAGTGACCTTTAACTCTTCTCAAACACAATATCTAATTCTTTCTCATCTCTGATCTTGATTTCTTCCTTTAACAGAAATTCAGCAAGTAGTTTGTAAAACAGACCTCTCCTGTGAACCCCTGGGGAGCTCTTAAGATTGGTAGTGCAGAAGGGACCTATCTGCTTCCTTCATTGTAAAAAGACAGTTCAGATCCAATCCCCAGGTACAAGTGTGGAAATAAGTTAGCTTAGCCAACAACTGCATAAGCATCACAGCTCGTGTCTTTTCTGTAATTATTGCATTTAATACAGCCAGTTACTTGCACAAAAGAGCTTCCGGATACAGCAATTTCCACCGAGAGCTGTTTAGGAATGTGCAGGCCCATCATTTAGCTCTGATATTGTTAGGTTGTCAGAATTGATCATAGCTCTTGACGGAACACCTCTAGCTTTTTTATGGGGTGCATCAGAGTGACATTTCACATTGTTTAAGTAGGACTGATCTGTTAGTTTATATTTTATCTAAAACTGCAGAGCAGATGACCTCCCTCAGGGTCTAAATGCATGAATCCTATGCGCAGGTTATAATTAATAGCAGAACTGGGAGAGAAATTCATAACAAGAGGCCGAAGAGTTGGGCAGAGCAACTTGTCAAAAAGAAGGAAATTCCACTACAGATTAGCTTATTTTTAAGCATGTCAGGCTCTACATACAAACATGATATATTGCTTCCTTGTAATGTCTGTTTAGGCCCAGATGCTCGAGGCACTGTCAGGGACTGCTGTAAATTTTGTCTGAGTCAGGGCAATTCTGATTGATCTCTGAGTGTAAAATCGATAAGAAGACACTGTCATTTTCTTAAAGGATGAGCTAGAAAAGGAAAATAAATTAAGACTCCACTGAATGTCTATCTCCAGTGCTCATTAATTCAGTGTGGTCTGTACTTTGTTAATGTTATGTCCACAGCTTTAATCTTCCAGGTGCTCTTCCTGCAGATAGTCGACAGCAGCCCTTTATTATGTTATGTATATTTCATCCACACATGGCGGAAATAAAATGTCTGCCCTCTTCTTTCCCTTAGCTCCTGATTAATCCATTTTATTATTTTTTGGAAATACATCACTTGGGTACTGATTAACTTAAAAATGGAAAGCCATTGTCTTTCTTGCATGTCCTTCATCAGAACTAACGCACCGACTGCTCATTTGTCTTGAGTTGTTACAGCAAGTAACGACTACCAAGCATTTCCCCTTATGTAATGTACTTCAGGAAGATTAATTTACTTCCGTGCTTTTCCTCTGTATCTTTTTTTGTCTACTAAGACTTTTTTGACGTGTTTTGAACTCCCTCCCATCTCCTACTCTCCCTCCCTTTGCTACTTTTTAAACATTTTTTACAGAATGCACCTGAGCAGTGGAGCAATTGCTAAAGCTAGATATTATAATCTTTAAAAAGAAGTAGCTCAGTGCTGCCGCAGGTATCATCTCCCTGAGCTAACTTTCCTCTGTCAGCACTTGGGAGTACGAACACAGGGGACATGAGGTGTCTCTTCTTTAAAAATAACTTTCTGGTTATCATTTTCATCCTGCAACCTTCTCATACAAAAACAGTCAAATTGAAATAAATGGGGTTGGCAAGGTGAATATAGACTACTCTCAGGAGTAAATGTTATAAGATCAGACCCCATTATGCTGAAGTATAGAATTATTTTTATTTCTATGTAGCCATTTTCCCTTCTGTGCACATACTCCCAATATAGCAATAACTTCTAAACATAAAGAAGTGTGCATTTAATACTTCTGTTTCTGCTTCAGAATGTTAATGCTCAGCCCTAGATGACCTTCTGTCTCTGCATGGCAAAATGCAGTTGCTATTAATAATGAATTACAGCATTTAAATGTTTTTTTAGAATAATAAATGTATTTTTTTTCCAGCTAGTCCTAATAGATAAATATGCTATTTACTTACAACTTCATTATGTACCTCTAGGGTACCTTGACTGGGAAAACAGATAGAGTTAGTTCAAAAAAAGAAGACACATCAATTTCAACAATCATTTAATTCATATTCATGAAGTATCTGATTTCCTTTCCTTAACAAAGCACATACATGCTAATTAATTAATTTTCACAGGGAGGTCATTGGCTAGACCAGATCTCAGCCCATCTGTTTCCTCACTGAGCTAAACAAGAGACTCTCATAGTTTCATCAAGAAGTCTGTAAAGTCTTATCTGAAAATTATCCATCAGTATTTTTCCTGTAGTTATATTTTTTTGCAGAAATTTATAAAAAGAAAAGCCTCTAAAAATTACAATGTTGAGCTAAATTCCTTATGTTCCCTGTCCATGTTTATCTTTGAGGAGTATAAGTCATCTGATATTTATTTGTCTGTTACATGTCAAAAATGCATACTTTGAGAATAGCTCACTACAGATGGTAAGACTCCAGAAGAGGCTGAAATTTGCTCCAGATCTAGTGTTCTTATCACAAGGTTATATTTAGGTAACATCTGGCATATGATAATTGCTTCCTTGGTATCCACCTTTAAAACTTCTTTCACAGTATTTAAGTTAAATAGTGTCTTGCACTGCCCTTGTGTATAGGGAGGGAGAGAACCAAATTCCTAATCTTAACCTGACTTGCTGATTCCCATGTTCCAGGGAAAGTTTAGGCTCCCCAAGGTTAGCAACACTCCTGGCATTTAAAATCCCCAAGTTAACTAGGCAAAGGTGAGGTGACGGCCAAAGTGTCTTCAGGATAAAGGCAGAATATATGGTCTTCTGCAGCATCATCCAAACCACCCATCAAGATAACTTGGGCTTTTCAGCAGAAAAAGCCATAAAGATCCTCCAGACACTAACATTCCACATTAAGAGGAAAATTATGACTAACTAAATGCAGAAGGAAGCCCCAGATACAGAATTGCCTCTGGGTTAGATAAACACTTATCTGATTGTTGTCTGAATTACAAATCTGCAAACCCCTCTGACAGCCAGCTATTTGCAAAGGCAATAAGCATTTGGGAAAGTAAAGGATTTCATAGTGGTTATGCTGCCTAGCCCACATGCCTAAATAAGCTGAATTTGGGAGTCAGAAAATCCCCATCGAAATAGAATTGCTCCCACTGAACATTATTAAACAAGTGTATTTTTCAAACACATTTTGAAAGACTGAAATATACCAATAAGGATATAAACTGTATCATAGTAGACATTTTTACACTGTCCTTGAAAAATATACCTATAGTTGGGTGGATGGAATGGATTTAATAGTAATATATGAGAAATGCACATAATAAATGTATAAAACTATATATATAATGCACATAGAAAATGACAGTACATCTCCCACATTGCATTTGTACTAGACCCTTTGCCTGTTCTCTGCAGCTTCTGTTATGTGCATACTTTAAAATAGGTTATTGAACCTGCGCAAGTTCATCTCCTTTCAAATGTTAACATTAACAGGGATTCAGTTGTTAGCTTTCTATATCCTTTGCAGGTGTTAAAAGTTCTTAAAAATGTAACTGTATGTTGAATTGAATGATTGAGCATGCTATTTTTGTAAGCTTGCCTTCGTGGAGAGGAGCAAGGGTTCTAACTCTTAATACTTATATGGAATTTTATGCAGAAAAAGTACTTAATACACTTTTAATGCAAGAAGAAGCAGAATTAATCAAAATCATCTAAATTAAATCACTGCTAAAGTAATAATTTTCCTGGGCTTTCCTGTTAGCATTTACGGTCATTTTAGTGAATGAACTTAGTATTTCCCATTCTGCTCTTCCATCAGTGACTGATCCAAAAACTGACACTGAATTCCTTAGTTTAGAATGATAATATTGTAGGACTGCATCATGAGAGCAGTCCTACATGAGCATGAGAGCTAAATGGTCTACGTTTTTCTGGAAATACTAAAAGATTATTAAAAAAAATCAAAAGCCATGATTGAAGTTGAAAGTTGCATTTTAACCAGAATTCTTGACAGGGTAAACTACTCCCTTATATGCAAGAAAAGGGTTCATTTTACTGCTATACGGTGGATCTGTCTCCCTTAAAGTTTTGATCAGAAAGACTTCTATGGACTCCATAGAAACAACAAAAAACAATTTGAATCAAATTAATTTCAATATTATAAATCTGGATAGGTTCTGGATATATAGGTGAAAAGGAAGATAGCTTTAAATTTCCTGTGGGATGGGACATAGTTAATTCAGGTGAGTAACATTGATTTATGAGGTTTATTATTACAGTGAGAACTTTGCATAAATTTTTTTACAGTTTATTGAAGTATTCATAGACCCATCTTGAGAGTACCTTGGACAGTCTAAAATTTTTCAGTCTGATTTTATACTTGGCTATTAAACAATAACCAATAGCAATAATCTGTGAATAAATTCTCAAAGCAGTGAAAATTTAACATTATTTTTTAATTCCAGTGGAAATCGGTTAGTGTACAGTCACAAGATTTCATCATTCTCAACATATGTTTGTGGGAACTCACTGCCTTTTCTGAGCAGTAATTCATTGCTTCTTACAATGAATTAATGCTTCTTGCACATATGAATGTTTGCAAATTTATAGAGGGCTGGTTACTATTGAAATCAGCAGGTTAGTTTCCATTGACTTCAGTGGGGAGCAAGATTGATCTGAAAATGTAAACAGACTGATATTCTTTATCATTGTAGTTATTGAGAAGCATTAATGAGAATATGTTTTACAGGATGTGCACTTCATGTGTTTCCAAAGTCAAGAAACCTCAGAGTTGCTGTACAGCTATATCGCCGTAGCATAACTGGACTCCATATCCTGTTGGATATGAATAGCAGCAATAAATCAACATACACCAATGTGTACACTTTTATTGTAACATGATTCTCTTTTTCTACCAGAATTGTTGAAATAGCAGTAGATGATTTTATTTTGCGAATTCTAAAGCAATGTGGTTACAAAGAAGGTAGTGACTATTATTGAGTTTAGTGACAACTTAGTTTAGTAGCTTTACAAAATCGCCATAGAATCTTTTCTCTTACTGCAGTTTTTTCTTAAGGAGTTTCAGACATTCATTGGGAAGCGGTTGAGATTCTTTGCTGACGCAGATTTCACTTGTCACTTCTTATTCTAACCAAGGTACCAAAGGAGAAAAAAATGCTTCTCCATAAATCACTGGTATTAATGATCTTATATTTTAAAATCCTTTTCCTCTTCATCCTTTTAAAGATACAGCCTTGTATCTTAATACAGGTTAAGATACAGTAGTCTGATACAGCATTTTTAAAACGAATTGTAACCATGCTTTACAGTACAGGTGCTGAACATTCACTTCACATATGCTGAAATAGAAACCACAGGCATTTTTCCACTTCTTGAAATCACCAGCATTTGGTGAGTGGAGTCACCAACATTTAAAAGCACAGCTGTTGCTTCAGATAGTTTCGCTGACCGCCTTAAATAAATGCGAAAAGTTCTTAGGGCAAAAAATAACAAGAAAAAATAAAAAATGATGAGGAGAGGAATAATCTCCTTTGTGAAGCACACTGGTTAAAAGTGCATGTTATTATGTTAAAGAGAAAACAAACATGGGAAATTGTCTGAGTCTATTCTATGTAAACAGATGTGACAGAGACACAACAGCTGCACTGTTCTTCAAATCATCTTCACAATCACTTCTTCCAGCACCCATCTGCTCTCCTGCTTTCACTTAGGCACATAACATTACCTGTCCTACCTCCTGCTCTCATCAGGAGAAGCTTATAAAATCCAGAGAGAGTGCTGCTAATACTTAATAACAAGCACAAATTCCTATCCATGACATATCAAAATAGGAATACAAAATAAGAGCATTTTTCTTGCTCTGGACTTATTCTGTTATCTTTGCAATTTGATTTTTGAAGTTTCCATTGTCTTTACTTACTCCATTGCCTTTATTTATTTACACTATCTTTATTTATCTTCAAGCAGTAGATAACTACATGTTATCTATGTATGTCAAACCACAAGTGCCCTTCTTATCCATACAAAAGCCCTAAAATTTTTTCCTATCCAGCCCTGTAAGAATAGTATCTTCCAGGCTAGTTTATTCCCTCCTTTAGAACAGAAAGTTCAGTAGCTAGCAAAATATCACCCCTACTAAGAGAGAAATTCAGGTTTATTTTGGGATTGGACTCTTTCTTTGAGGACGTGAAAGTAACAGAAGAGGATATGGAAGAAAAGCAGCAAGAGATTTGTTGATCCACCTCAGTGAGTTGTTCAAACCATGGGAATCAAGGACAATTTGGGTTTGTGACCTGCTTAAGTTGGAGAAAGGTTCTACTGCTGTATGTCCCTCTCTATGATGCAGCTTTACATTGAAAGGACAATGTGCCAGTCCACTCTTCTGATGAAGCTAATTTGTCGGAATCTAATGGGATTTTTATTCAAAACTAAGGCAGGGTAATCACATAGCCAAGTCCTACCTCTTTCTTCACTGTTGTGACACATCCTTGCACTCTGCTCTTCCATGTTGCCAGGACCCCTTGTTTTTCAAGATAGACAACCTCTGAAGCTGGAAGTTAGCTTTTCCATGTTCAACCAATAAATGTATATTTTTGAACTCATAAATGTATATTTTTGTAAGACAGGACATGACAACAAGAGCTCCATCAACTTTCTCACTTCCAAGTGCCTGAAAAAGACGCTGTGCAGCAGGCAATTAGGCTATAGTGCTGGTGTTACAAACTTGTGTTACAAACAAAGAATCTCCCTGGAACCAGGATTGTGCTGTTTTTTGGACCCCTCCAAGATATTCTGCCCTAGCAGGTACCGAAATAGATTTTAGCTAGTGGGATGTTTCTAGGTAGAAGAAAAGACAAGAAAATCTGAAATTATGTCATATGATAAGCTAAAGTGTCTTTTGAAAAAGCATTTTTTTTCTATCCTATATTAGTAAAAATAAAGGAAGAACTAGCATACCTGAAATATGACTGGTCACTCAGTACCTAAATCCTCTTCTTCCCATCACCAAAAGTAAAGATACCTGTCTCCAGTGGACACTGCCTGTGCATCTCTTATTTCACAAGTCAAGTTGCTACTCATCAGCAATTCAGTGCCAAGTAAGCGTCATTTTCTTCCTCTGGAATTCTTTTTGCCACTATACAATATATTCCTCATCCAGTGTCTACAACCAATTTCTCTTTTTTTTTTTCCACATTTTAATTTTTGCCTTTAAGATTAGAGAAATTTCTCCCTTCTCTTTGGAATAAGAATTCCAGGAATAACTGCTCCCTCTTTAACTTCCCACTTAAATATTTTGTTTCTCCATTTCTTATTTTTTTTCTTTATTTACTAAGACTACATGTGACGCATCCACAATGATATTAGGGTGCTTAATTGACAGTTGATTTCAAAGGAAAAGTTTGGGTGCATTTCGGATCTGCCAGGTAAGTATTTGCAAGGGAAGAGATGTTTTTTATTGCTCTGCTGGACCATTCCACCCCTTGAGGATGTGAAGTCCTGGATTTTTTTTTATCCTCCATCACAACTGTGGCACCAAATTAGCTTCACAGCATGAGCAGTTTTATACTCGTGCTCAGTACATGAGGAATTAAAATTCCGTGGTTACTTAATTTCTTGACTTGCCTCCCATAGTCTTGTTCCTGTGTCTGTAGGATTTTCCTGTCTCTGTGATGCAAATCTACCACGATTTTAAAATTTCACAATGTAAAACCTTGATATCTATAATATTTTTACTTGAACAGCATATTTTAATCAGATTAAGGGCATAGTTGAAAAATACTCCTTTATCTCTTCACTCTGTAGTGTTGGCTATTTCATGACAATCCTCTGAAGAACTGTCTGATAAATGTGGTATTAAGTTCAACCTATTCCTTTTGATTTAAGAAGCATCTTGATAACAACAGTAGGCTGTAACCCTAATTTAGAGATTTTGATGAACTTTATTATCACTAGATAATAATGGGAATTTAAGCAGAATTAAACCTTTCTTTATTCTTTGCCACAGCCTTGTCTAGCAGATCAGTTGCAGATTTCTGAGCTGATATTGTAGGCTATATTTCTAGCTTTGAAAGATACTGGATGTGACCCAGGTAAATCTCGAGCCCCTCTCTGTTCTGTTCCATTCACAGCATGTGAGGAAGCTATCCTTATCTCAAATGTGCTTCCTGATTAACTTTGTATGAGAAAATAATGAATTTTTCTTTTACCTTTTACCATTAACAGAAATTTTGAGCTTTTTCCTGTCATCTTCACTGAACTGCCTGTTTATTTGTACTATTAAGTGAAGCTGGTGCTATCAGTAATTCTTTCTTAGGAATAACTACTGGGTATCATTCTAATACTGTGATTCCCTTGGCACCTCTATTGCTTGAAAGTATGATGATATACAAACTTCTGTGAGGATGTATATAATGACAATACTTGAATGTCCTATGAGTCTTTCACCTGAAGATGCCTGAAGTGTTCTTATCACTTCAGATCATCTTTAGAGAGTTCACAGTTTTATTTGTTAGGTGATCTTATCCTGATTAATTCATTATATTTTTTGATATCTGTAGAACTCTTGCTCCTGGGAGAAATGAGCAAACTGTGCCCCAAGAAGTTGGGTCCAGCTGTAGTAAAGTGTCTTAAAATTGTGTTTCAAATACAATGTGAGGACAATAGAGGCATCTAAATGAGCTCCAAAAATCTTTTAGGGACAGTCACAAATTTCTGTAGAAACTGTAGGCAATCTGAAAATCCCTAATTACCCTGGTGGCTATTTCTTGTCCAAGAGTGCTTGCAATCCAGTTTTGGNTTAGGTGATTTTATCCTGATTAATTCATTATATTTTTGATAACTCTTGCCCTTGGGAGAAATGAGCAAACTGTGCCCCAAGAAGTTGGGTCCAGCTGTAGTAAAGTGTCTTAAAATTGTGTTTCAAATACAATGTGAGGACAATAGAGGCATCTAAATGAGCTCCAAAAATCTTTTAGGGACAGTCACAAATTTCTGTAGAAACTGTAGGCAATCTGAAAATCCCTAATTACCCTGGTGACTATTTCTTGTCCAAGAGTGCTTGCAATCCAGTTTTGGCACTGCCTTTCTCAGCCTGAATAGGAAGGCCTGTTCACTCTTACTTTGTCCTTCCACTTTATTTTTTTCCTCATCAGTGACCTTCTAATCCTTGTCTCCACAAAATAGTACAGAAGATAGCTTTGACTATAAATTAGTTATTTGGCCACTTTCCTTGTTCCAGGAAATGAGTTTGAGTGTATTAGTATCTAAGATATGCTTCCTAGAAGCAGATCTAAGCAAATCTAAGCAGTTCTCTAACCACTAGAAAGTAAATACTTTGACTGCTCCAAACAGCTCCTCCTTTCCTTTTTTACAGATAACAGGGAGGCCAAGACACGAGAAAGCTATGATGTCCCTTGGAATGCCTGTGCAACACAGTTGCTCAGCACAAGATTGTTTAACCCCCAAATCTGTTAGAAAAACATAATTTCATGCTCTTTTTCTGAGTTGGTGATTCTTCATCATGAAGAAGCTTAGGCTCTGCAATTTGGTTTTTGTTTTTTTTGCTCCCGGAACAAACCATTTTGACTGCAATTCTCAAGAATCACCACATCTAAGTCCATATGGTAGACCTGTCTCCGAGAACCAGATGAAAACCATCCTTTATTTAATAGCTAAATGTTGTGTTTGCCATTTGATTGTAGAGAGTGGTAATAGCAGTGTAGCCCTCAGCGACGTTTGATATTTCCAAATGTCATCTTTTCTGGTTTCATGCACAGTGTTGATTGCTCTAACATCTTAATTAAAAGTGTAACTCTAATAATGAACTTATTTTTAGACTGCTTCCCTGAGAAGTGTATTGTATCAAAGGACAGGCAATTCAGAAAGCAGTTAGTCTGTGGATCAACAGTGACAGAGAGCACTTGAGTAGTCACTGGGGGTCAGTCAGCACATTTCTCTCACCCTGGTGCTAGTCAATCACTTTTGTTTTCCAGATTAATTATGTGGCCCTTCATTAAAAAATGGAGCAGTCTGTTTTCTCGACATTTTCATTTCAGCTGTGGAAATAGTCTTGCCTGGGTGAAATTTATGTGTTAATGTGTTTTTTTCTTCCTTTTTTTTTTCTTTTTTTTTTTTTTAATATGGAAGCGGAAGAACTCAATCTAACAGCATAATGTGGGGGTTGGTCCATAATTTCTATATATCTATGAAGAAAGTTGAATAATATGAACTCCTGTTGAAGAGGTGAATATTTCATATTAGGAACCATACTACTGTCATTGTCTCCCTTCTCTTCATATTCTATAGTTCTCTGTAAAAGCTGAAGCAGTGACTTTATTCAACACCTGTGTCTTTAACAGCTAGTGCAGTATAATTACCTTTCTTGAATATTCTATAGAATTGTCAAACAGCAATTTTCTTTTACAAGGCAAGCTTTTGAATAATGCCGTTTACATACAGAGCTTAACATCTCTTACGTTGAAAATCTAATTATAAGTATCCAAAATTTACTGCATGTTTGCTGTTTTATAATTCAGTCTACATAAAATTGCTAAAACACAGCACCTTTAACATTTAGTCTGGAGCTGAATTAGCACACTCTGTATTGGACACTGTTGCAGTGTTAAGTATAATTTATTCTGTAACAATATTTTTCTATTTTTCTTACTATGTTTTTCTTAAATTTATAAACATATTTGAGGAACAGATGTAGTTCAAGAAGATAGGCTGTTGATAGAGGTGTTTTAAGTTCTGTTAATTTTTCTTCATTCCGTGAAAAATTATTTGATGTTGAAGAGGAGCACTTCGGTAGGAGAATCTAGGAAAAATACTCAATTTTTATGTATTATTCACTGGATATTTGATGCTGATGTTGACAGATTGGATAAGACTGTGGATAAATAGCTAGAAAATCTTACAACAAATGGCAGCTTGATTTGTGTAGTGTACCATCTTCATAGTCAGCCTACTTTTGCAATCTCTGCAATGCAAACAAGACAGAGCTATCTCAAGCAGCAGAACTTCAGTGTTCTGTTAGGAAAGTGATGTTAGAATGGAAAATTAACATAACACTGTATTATTTCTTACCGATGCAAGCTATAAATTAATGTAATGAAATGTTATGAGCATATCTACAAAACTACCTCTTACAAAAATTAAAGAGTATCATTATAATCTTCCAACTGTCGCTCTGGGAATTCCTGTGTTGCTACACAATATTTTCAGAGTGTATGGTAAGCTACATTTTCCTTCTCGGTCTCCCTTCAGGATTTCAGTTCTTGTTGCCAATTTCTGTCCAAGGCTTCTGTAAATCTTTTGTGTCCTTTATCTAAACATGTTGCATTCTTAAAAAATAATAATAATAAAAAATCCTCAACTATTCAGGCTATACCTCACAGTGAAACTGTCTTCAGATTTTTCTCTCAAATACTCTGTTGTACAAATGCCTGTAATATGCAAGCTCAAAAATATTTGTAAAGACTATGCCACATCTTCCTGATTTCAATCATAATACTAGACAGTTAGTCTGTTTATGATTCTCTTTCATTTTGTGTGATTAGGTGTAAAAATATGTCTTTTTTACTTGAGTCCTATTACTAAATTTGATTCCTTTTTTTGTTAGAATAGCTTAAATATGCCAACATCATCACAAATTCCTAAGGCTTTTGAATACAACCCTTTCATGTATTGTATCACATCCGGTTTAACTCTTCACTGTCGCTTCCAAGAATGGAAAAAAAAAAACTTTCCGTAGAAAGGAACACAAACGCATGTAAAATGTCACACTTCAGTCAAAGTGTATGTTACAAAATCACTCCTGTGAATGAGTAACATCATTTAAACACCCTTCTTACAACAACTTTCAAAAAAGATTTCTTTGAAGTTATGCATTTTGATATGCAAGAAGTAAAACGTGGATATGTTCTGGCAGTAATATATATATACATAAATTTGTATATACACATAGGCATATATATAAACATGTGTGTGTATAGTTAAGCGACAGTTATATTTTTAAAAAATCACAAAATAAAAAAGTGACACTTTTCTACAGGAACAACTTTAATTTTTATGTGGTTTACCTCATAAGATCTTTAATGGATTAAAGAGTAAGAACAAGTTTTCTCCATTACAAAATTCTCATTTAATCCTTATCCACACTTAGTTTATCAAATTAAACTGGACAAGATTGATGCAGGGGCTTTTTAAGCCGGACATCATGTGTAAAATCGCTAGACAAGAGATTTTAAAGGGTGCCCACCATGACTTGTCACATCATCTTTCCTCAGCCTCAGCTGCCCTTGCATAGTCTTATGCAGGGTCAGGATTCTTCTTGGTGTTACACTATGGACTACTGCAGAGAAACAGAGCTGCGACACAGTCTCCAGCAGAGTTACTTATTACATCCTCAGCCCCCTTCACCTGCCCCAGCCATTCAAAATAACATCACACCATAAAATATTCATGAACAGCCCAGTGCTCCAGCAAGGGCCTCGCTTCTGCAGGTGGCTGTTACATCAGTAATTGCCTGATACTTCCCTCCACAGCGTAAAATTGTTTTCATTATGTGTCATGCACACAGAGCCAAGCAAATCCCTCTTGAGTGGTTTCCCAAGGGCTAGAGGGAGGTGGTACTTAAACAGGCGCTTTTGGCTTAGATTAAAAAAAAAAAAAAAAAAAGAAAGAAAGAAAAAAAAAGGAAAAAGCCGGTGAAAGCTCATCATTAACTCTACTTCTAACTGCAACAAAAAGCAGAAGCTCATGCAAAACTCTCATAATGATTATCCTAAATGTCTCAGTTACTAGGAAGAGCTTTAGTGGCTTTAGCTGTTCTTACGATACTTAAAGCTGCTTCAGCCGGAGAAGAGAATAACTTTCCACCTGACTGCAGTTCCCATGGTTTGCAGTGCAAGGCGATAAGCAGGTTTCAGCAATAAACTCCTGCATTGTGAGACAATAATGCACAGTCAGGTCCCCCCATTTTGATTCAAGGGTGTCTTTTTCTTTCCCCCCTGCAGTGGACTAATCACAGCTCCACTTTGTTTAATTGCAGCAAAGAGAGAAATGTGTTTAAGAAGTCATTCTGGCCCTCTTTAAATGAATGCTCAAGTTCTTCAAAGACAACAAACAGGATGCATAATAAATAAGATTTAATTTTCAGATCAAAATAGGCAGAGTTAAAGATTTTATTGACTGATGTGGGAGAGAGAGATGCTTCTGAAAAGGGGGAGGAAGAAAAGGAAGCAACAAGTGGGATTAAAGTCTTGGGTTTTATGTAGCACAAGCTGGTTTTGCATAGTGGGAGGATCGGTACAGGAATAAAATCTTTCCAGAATTAGTGGTTGGTAGCCTGCCGGGCACTGTGCTTCTGATAAAAATGCCTGTAAAACTATGTCAACCCCTTGATAATTGACACAGATGCACCCACTATAGTTTTCAAACTAAGACCTAGAAAACCTTGGGTGCGATGTATTGTAAATTATGGCCCAAGGGTCATGAACTCCAGAGTGGCTGTGGGGGGGAGAGGGCTGGACAGAGAAGCATTTATCAATCAAAGTTTTCTTTCTGAATTTGACAGAACTAAGCTAGAGCCCAAGTAATCGGGAGTGAAAAACTTTAAATTCATTAAAAAAAAAAAACACTATCTAGTTCCTCTGTATTGTTCTTTCTTTTTTATTATTATTTTTTTTAAAAAAATATTTGATCATTGCTTGAAGGCAAACTTATCTTTGCTGCTAGGAATTAAGTACATTCATCACATATTTCTTCTGTCTTCTTTCTGAAAAAAAGGGCTTTTTTTGCATGTTTTGTGCAATGCACAGTAAAGTCATTTAATTTTTTTCAGACTAATTACTATGGTCTCCCCATAAGAGTACAGACTGCATAACACAATATATTCCAATGAATGGGCATAGTATCTTTACCTTTCCTGGTGTAAGCCTCACAGCCTGATTTTGAATTCTATCAATCAGGAAAGAAATGGATATACTTTTCCTTAACCTCTTCTGACTAAACTGCTATGGACATGGTTTGATACACTTTCATTGCTAATACTCACAATTGCTGGTAACTGTGAGCTGTGAGGTCTCATAATTTTGAGTAGAAACTCAGTGTGCATAAAATGACCTTCGTGAGCATCTGCTATGCCTTTTCTTCCCTGTGTTAAATCGGATATGTGAGGTTATCTGGGATACTGAAAAGCTATACTCAGAAAGTATTTATTTTTTTCATAATGAATGATGGAGTCCTTTTTGCTTCTGGCAACTATAGGCCTTTTCTGAATACAGCAAATGACTGTTTCAAAATGAAAACCACTATGTGTTTGAATGTAGTATTATGCCTAGTTGCTTTTTGAGTGAAAGGCAGCTTTAAAAAGTTAGGTATATCATTGCCAAAAAGGGCTAAATAGTATTGTCAGCATTTTGAGAAGGAATAGGTCCTTTTTTTCCTGAAACTCTATTCTGGACAGCTGTTAGTGACTTACCAAACTTTTCATATGGATATGTATGTTAATGACAGGCAATGAACTGGAGATGAAGAGACCCAAACACAGACCGATCTCTTCAGTGCACATCAAAAGCCTTTACAAAAGGAGCAGTAAAAGAGGCAGTGATGGTGGAGCCTTCACTTTTGTACACTGAATTAGTTCTGCAAGCAATGAAACTGATCTTTTCTCCTTGCCAGAAAAGTCTGGTGATTTTTGTGAGTGCTCATTAGCACAAGAGGCATTTGTGAAGATAATTGACTGACGCTGATACCGCTGGCTGTCACAACAGTGCCAGCAGTGTATGTGCGTTTTAATAGTTGTATTTTTTTTTCCCTCCTTTCCCAGATATAATGGTTTCTAAAAGATACTGGCTCTCTAAAGATCTCCTCGCACCTACGAAACGCGGAGTTTACAGAACCCCCTGCCTTGCGAATGTGTCTGCTCGCCTGCCCTCCTGTCTCTCTAGGTGTAGGGCACATGTGTGCGCCTGTTTGTATCTGCGCTATAGGTGGACAGAGAGAGAGATCATGCAGATGAAACCAAGAGGAGACCCATAGCCCCGCGCCAAATAGACAGATATCTGGGCCGCACTGTGTGGAGCACAGTTACCAGAAGAGATGCGGCAGCAGAATTAACAACAAACCACGTACGTGGTCAGCAGGGAAACCAGCAGGGCAATTAACTAGACACAGAGATGAGTTAGGGGAAAGTCGGTTGGTTGTTTGCGTGCATGCTCAAAAGGCAGCGGTGTGCTTAAAAGTGTACTTATACATATTGTGTATCAGACGGATTCCAGAAATCTCCAGTTTCAGATTTTTTTTCCAGAGGATGAAATGCTCTTTTTAGTAGAAACACATATAATTGATATTTGCTGTGCAGACGCTATATCATATAAGTTTGTCTTTATCTTCACCAGTACAACTTCACTGTATTAAGACCTTTTTTCAGTATAAATGGATTGAGAATTTGGCCTGTAACCTCTTATGTGATAGGGAATAAATTCAATCATCTTTGACAAAGTATTTAAATTATAAGAAAATTAAAAATTGGTTAAATTAATCCATGGGAGTGTTGCTCTCAGTAGATCTCCAGGCTCTAAAATATCTGAAAGAAGCACTTCTGAATTTGTCAAAATTGTCTTGCTTAAGCATTTGCAAAATGTAACCAATATTTCTTTGGTTTGCAATGTTAGCAGTTTTCATACTCTAAATCCTGTCCCACTGAAAAAAAAAAATTGGGAAAAAACTTCAAAATAAAGTTTTACTTTTTTTTTTGCATAGAGAATTGTACCCCATTCCACTTTATTTCTTCATAATATTTTTGAATGTCTGAGATTTCAAGGTTGTTTAAATCCAAATTCAGAATGAGAAACCACTTCAAAATCTCATTTTTTTCCGCAAATTATTTTCCTGTCCACCATTAGAAATAGCTTTAAGAGTTTATTAATGTAAGGAGAAATTGAAAATAAAGATAATGATTTGAAGTAGGTTGCTTTCAGAATATATCTCTTTATTAATGCATGGCACAAAACAGAAAGTCAAACATCTAATTCTTCAGAAAATTAAAGTCTCCTTCCTGTTATCTTGAATTTCTTTTTAATTTGCTTTTCCAAATATGTTTCCATTTATTCTTCTGCTAGAAGACAAAATCTTGATTTATAGTAATACTAAATTATGTGACCTTAAAGTTTTTAAGGAAGGATTTTCAAGTTTGATTTCATGGCCTAAAATAAATGTTACATATTATTGTGACCATCTGAGCAAGTAAGGTTATGCTACAAAAGACTGTAATGTATATATTCATTAAAGTCTATCAAGAACCTGATTCTGTGGTGTGTGTGTGATCTGAGTACCCACTGTGGTTTGTTGTATTTTTTTTTTTTTGTGAAATATTTGGTAAGGAGGCTGTATTGTGATTAGCAAAACCTATGTTGCTCATTTCTAGATAATTGCTAACGCAACTTAAACATCATGTAATCTGTTATGAAAAATATTTTTTAAGAGATATAAAAATATGGAGGCTTTTTATATCACTGTTGGTGTTAGTTATTCACTAGATGTGTTTACAGCTCTAAGAAGTGGTAAACAAAGGAACCTAAAAACTTAAAATAGCAATAATAAAGAGTCCAGGCTACTTATTTCGTGGCATGTAACAGCAGAAACTATTATTTTACGTTCAGATCGTCCATGAGTAGGAATCGCCTGCCTATGGTTCCTTATTCCATTGTCTTAAAGCACCTACCCATAAAACTATAGTAGTACAAACTATGGATTCAGTAATACCCAGGACTTTATTGTCAGTCACCTGTGGATGTCAGTTTGTGAAAAGAATTCCATGCACGGATGTGAAAGAGGTATCTCAAAAAACTGACGCTTGGCAGAAAGTGTGCAGAGATTTTAAGTACGATTGTTAATGATCAGAGTGCCAGTGAAAAAGTTTGAAATCCGTGGTTAATTCAGAAAAATCTCTCTGTGCATGGTATGTGGGTATTTCCATTTAATAAGAGGTTTACATATACCATATACCTCTGCAAAGGCAGACACACTCTCCATGCATTCTGTCCACGCTTGCAGAATGAAAAAGATGGAATATATAAGGTTTGTTTGCTTGTTCGCAAGATGAGGTTAATTATGTAAATCATAGCGGAAAAAAAAATCTATGATATTAGCCTATTGTCTGGAAAATACTTTATAGACATTTCAATACCATTCTGTATCAACAAACAATTCTCTGGGAAGAAAAGTCCACAGAACTGGACGCCGCTCAAAGGCATCTTATCATGATCTCTCTCTTACTGGAAGCATTTAATCAAAACCCAGATACCTGGTCAGTAGTCTTTGAAAAAGAGCAAACCAACAAAACCAGTCTTTGTCTACACTCCGTGTTTGAACATGGAGAAGGCAAATGGAAAACAAAAAAACTTGATAGAAATAAGCAAGGGGAAAACTTCATTTTTAGCGCTATTATTTAACAGTCTGTAGAACAGCATTCAGCATCAGGTGACATTTATTGTCATTTTTTTTGTGTGCTTCATGACTGGAAATCCATTAACATCCTCTGTGAAAAAAAGAAAAGACATCCGCACCATTGCAGTTCTGATTATCCCTGAAAAGCAGAAAATTTGACATGTCAGCATTTCCTGAAACATTATTTCTTAAATTATTATATTTAAGAAAATACTACTCTCCAAATAACAGTAAGTAAGAGAAACAGCACTGGGAAAGAGATAACAAGATGTGTGAGAAGGCAGGCTGCTCAGAAATTAGCTGAATGCTCCTGTCTAACAGCTATCCAAGGCTTTTCTCATTTTTCTTGGAGTATCTGACTAAACATAGTGAGGGAGTGTGTTGCTGGTGTAATTATAACTTGCAGAAGTGACCAGCCTTTGCCTACCTCCTTGCAGTGTGTACATAATCCCACCATAATAATCCAGACAGAAGTTAGGAAGACTTTAATTTCCATCACTCAATAAAAAGCTTTCTCCCTCACTTCTAATATACACATTGATCATCCTACGTTGTCATTCATCTGGTGGCAGTACATGCTATTGTAATTTTTATTTGCCTTTGTATAGATAGTGAAAATATAATGCTTTTTTATTGTTGTTTTTTATTGTTTTAACTCTTAATATCCATTGATGGCCTTGGCATGGCTTCTGGTTTGAAAAAAATCATTTTTTTCTATCTCGTAATAAAACTCTCACACTCTCACACTGGACTCTTCCTCCTTTCCCTTTTGCCCTCCTGCTGTGGTGGAACAATAGCAGTAACCTGTACTGTAATCCAAATAATTTGAAGGTATGACGTGAAATGCAGTGGGGAGGGAGCTGCAGGCAGATTTCGCTAGGGTGAGGAGTCTGACCCTAAAAAGCTGCGTGTCCATTTGTTGCAGAATAACAACTACCGATATAAAGACCTGAATTTTAGAGTCCAGGAGGAAGAAGAACATCCATTTTCCAGCTGCAGAGCCATGCAGTTCTTTGCATCCTGAGTATTCTTGAGGAAATTCAGACCTCTGAGAGCTGATGTTCCAAGTTCTTTGCAGACTAAGATGAGTCATGCTCACACATCATCCTGACAAAGTAAGAATTTACAAGGAAATGCAAAAAAGATCCTCGTGTAGAACCTTCCCTGGGTTTTGTCATGCTTGAATTGCAGATTATATGCTCCTCAAGGAATATATATTTTAAAACACTGGGCCATCACGGGTATATATATGCTGACAAAATCAGGCAAGCGCAGCAAATGTTTCCTCAGATTATGACTTTAGATTGGATATGCAGCATTTAGTGTAAGACCTGAAAAAAATCTAACTTACTGAAAAAATTCAGAGGAATCAGCCTTATTGTGACGAAGCTATGTGCAGACTTTTCATTGTCCGTCTTATGTCATTGGGCTTTCGTAGTCGTCGTACAGCAGCTGGCTCTCCTGTTCTCCTCCATCCGGCCGCACAGGCACCTGAGGTTGGAAAGTGGGCATCGACAAAAGAGTATTTGAGCATTGGTGGTCAACAGGACAGAATTAACTCATTTTCCATTTGGGAAAGAGGCATTGAATACGTTTTCAAATTGCTCATACGTGCTGAAATGTACATTCTTTTATGTTTATTACAAAGAGATATTGTATACATTATCATATCAAAGCTATATTCTTGAGATCTGCAATTGAAATAAAGATGAATAGTACTACATATCACCACCTCACTGTATATTTCTAGAATACAATTCCTCACTTTTAGGGTTCTGGCATGCCAGTACTAAGAAGATGGAAGCTGGAGACTTGTTCTGCAAGTTGAATATTCTGTGATGCATTCCCAGTGTGAGGAGTTATACATATGGATGGAACCACCTGGAATCACCATTTCTTGAAACATTAGTAAAATAAACGCCAACTTAAATAGGAAATTAATTTAGTGATAAAACATCCATGATGAGGCTGAAGAACCACATTATATCTTGCAAAAGATTTCATGGCAGCTACATTCCAGGTTAACAGTAAATGAGTTGACTTCGGGCAGTCTGTTTACAGTCTGTTGAGCCAGCTATGCTAGACAATATACTTTCCTTTCAAACAGAAATACAGGACCTTCTGGACTTTATATTTTACATAGGGACTACTCTAGTCCATTTGAAATATGAGCTAAATTACAAGTGACACTTGCCCTTAAAGGGAAGATATCTCAGGGCAGCTCAAAGATGAGAGACTGAGTATACACTAGACATCCAAAGCTGCTTGGAGAATTTGATGCAGGAAGGTTGTAGACACATAGCTGGCATCTGACTGCAGCCTAGTCAATTAATGGACTTAGTTAATTCAAAATTACACTAAAAATTCTTCCTCTGGCACCCAAGTTTTCTTTAAAGGTCACTCATACAAGCACTGGCTAACTCAGCTTAAGGTATATGATAAGAACAGAATCTGAATAACCACAATGGGAAGATTTTGTTCATAGTGGTGCCCCTTAGTTAAAGTGGTATCCACTGATCCCCCTTAATGTGCTTTAGGTTTTGCTATTTATAAATTTACCCAAAGCCTCCATTTTGGTGAATATCTTCCTTTGCATGAAATATTTCACAAATGCCATTTATTCCTATGTGCTTGATTCTTTGCAGGGTTTCAAGACTATGATTTAATATCTTAGATTGTCTAAACAAAACCCTACTTAAAATTTTCCCAGGTTTGCTTAGAAACCCAGAAACCCTGTAATTATAGGGAGAACTTGAAGGAAAAAGCAGTTTCATTAACACCAAAAACTACTGTTTATGCCCATGAACTGTGTAAAGCTGCAGTTTCAGAAATTTTGCTGAAATAATCCTTCAATGTACTTGGTAAGCCAAAATTGTAAAGAAATGGTAGTCCTGTGTGAAAATATGCCATTTCTTCCAGCCCCGCATAATTTGAATTAAAATTTTCGAAGCACAGCAGATAAAGCCTACTACACTCATTGCTGGTGTCCTGCACCACTAAAGGGCAATGCAGACATACCTGTGTCCTACAGGTCCTGCTGGCGTTCTCAGATGTCGGTAGGAGTTTGACCTGTAGGTGTGGGGCCATGTATGACATTAAGTTTGTATTTGGCTAACTGATTGTTATCTTAATGATATAATCCTACCTATCTAATCCTACCTACAAACATACTGTCCTTGGTGTAGGCCTTTCATCCTTCCAAATACAGTAATTAGTCATATGTGTTCTCTAGTTTACTGTGTGGGGGAGTTTTTTGATTGTTTGTTTTTTGTTATTTTAGGGTTTTTTTATATTGCCTTTGAAGGATGCCAGATTGACGGTCATGGGGCTTCGGGTCCCCTCTTTATCCACAGAGCCATTTCTGCCATTTGGGTTCTGAGCAAACATTATTTGCACATATTTAACTTCAATGAAATCAGTGTCCATGCATGGCAGCTAATGTTTGGGAGAAACAATGATCTGGATTCTGCACTGTTTGTTTGTTTGTGTTCATATTGAAATGAGAAAAGTGCAACTTCATTAAATTAAATTAAATTTTATAACAATCAAATGATTTAGGTAATAAACGGGGGCAAAGAAAGAAAATGTTGAATTTTAATAGCTATAACCTGTAAGCATGCTTTATCTTGCTGCTGCTGTTGTAAGGACCAGTAATTGCAGCCGTCTAGACACAGGAACAGATGCAAAATAGAGCTTTATTATATCAGACATTTGCCCTACTACGATACAGTCTAATTGCCCAGAAAATATATTTCTACATGAATTATTTCTAATTTGATTTGAACTAGACCAACTGTTGTATTTTACAGAACTTTATCAAGTGATAAAATGGAGCACTAAATTTCAAAACAATTTCTGTTTCATTTTTTTTATAGAAAAGAATGAATTAAATGAAACTAAGAATGGCATGCAGTTTTCCAAAAATAAAAGAGGTTTTCTTCTTTCTAATCTAATCTAATCTTTGCTCTTTCTTTCACCTGTGTATCTTGAAAAAGAAAAACAATATTACCATTAATTTGTGATTTACTTTGTCCATTAGTGTTGCATGCAAATATTTTAAATTGTAAGTTTGAAATGTAATCAAAAATTATGTCATTGTCCAAGACACAGAGTTTTATCTGATTATCTGAAAATGTTGATCATTTAAAACTAAAGTTTTTTTCCTCCGAATTGATTATGCTTTCCTTCTACAGCATTAGGATGGAATCCTGAATATGTTAATAAATTCTGAAAAACAATTTGAGTATTTCAAGGCAGGCTGAATCATCAGTCTACTAAAAATGGATAATCAATGTGAAATAAAGGTAACTGCTTGGAAGCCTGTCTCTGTTTTTCTTTCTTTCTGTCTTTTTTTTTTTAAGATATGAAATAATACAGAGATACTGTTTTTGATGTATGTCTCTCTTTCACATTTTTTGTAACATTTTTGTCCTATTTTCTCCTCAGGTTTTAAGAAGTGTTCAGGAAAAAAATCTCAGCGTTTTTAACAGAATAGGATAATAGTGACTTGCTTCCTCCTCCTTCCCATCCCCCCGCCAAAAAAACCAGAGCATACTACTGAAATTATTTAAATTGACTGAGCCTTTTAAGCAAGTAAACACATTTTAACTAGTTTTTTTTCCCAATCCCTCCATTCATGCCGACTATAGAAATTAGCCTTCACTCTTCCTTCACTTACACATGGATACACACACTTGCATGGACACAAGAAAAAAATTTCTTTTCTCCTGTCAGCATTCCTACCCAACAATAGTTAGATTAGTGGAAATGAGGGCCTCCGCAGAGAAAGGACATTCAGCCACAGAAGGCTCCCTGCAGGAACAGCTGGTAGGGGTTAATGGCTGCTGAACCTCACAGCCAGGGCCTATTCTCTATTGTGTGTTCCACTCCTGGGAAGGAGGGAGGCTGGTGACAGCTTCTGGGGTGCAGCGGATCAGAGGTATAGCAGCTAGGTCACAGAGGTAGTGTTCGGGGGAAAAGGCTAGCCTTGAATTGCCGTAAAAATGAACTCTGCAGCAGGGATGGCAGCGGCTTGAAATCTGTAAAAATTGGGCACAAATTGCCACGGGGAAGCGGCAAAGGATTATGCAGTAACGTGGCTTCTAACCTTTTAACAACTGCGATATGAATTAAAAGAACAATTGGACGGCGATGGCGGATGAATAATTCATATCTGAAAGTGGGTGAAATCCAAGGCAAAGCTAAACATGCACAGCTAATGTATGTTATTTGCGTTTGTATGCTAACCCCTTAGCGCTCGGTCCCCTTGGATTATAGTGCGAGCACCGTGGCTGCTGTACCAAACACACCAGGCAGGAAGCAGGAGCGGTCATTTGGTGCACAGCACGCTTAGGCTGAAATACAGAGTGATTACTGACTGTATGTTTTCCCCAAGAGTGGGTGTGCTTGCCACACCATCCACGTGGCAGGGAGGGAGCCCTCCCTGGAGGAGTAACGCGAGGGATGGTCCCATCGCTTTTAGACCTCAGAAGTTCCTGGGTGTCTCTTCTCCTGTGTGCCTATGTCTGTCACACCCGTGCATAAACCTGTTAACAAAGTTGGGAAGAAATGATTTGATGGGACTAGATACATCACCTTTGGGAAACCACTCCCTGATGGCTGCGGGTGCCCTGATGTTCCCCTTCTCCCTCCCACCCTATTTTAAAATACCTTGGAAGAATGCTGGGGTTTTAAAGGGACTTTGGAGGGAGCCGTATTTCCTCTTCTGCCAGTTCATTCCTCACTTTTACACAGTTTCTGAAACTATGTTGAGATGGATCATAAAATAATCCCCAAAAAAGTATTAGATCCACCAGTTCTAACCTCCGTTCTCTCTGCTTCCTTAGTGGTGGCCTTTCTGTTTTCCTGCTCTTTCAGTATGGGAATTCTTGCCATTCTGTGAAATTAAACATTATGAGCTGTTAGGTATATTATATTCGAAAGTTATGGCTTAAGCAAGGGAAAAGCGAGTTTGTTGGTAATTTTGCCCTAGCCCTCAGATTCCCTATGTGCCTTACACATCTAGATAAGATGTGGGGAGACATCGGCACAAATTTCATCCAGTGCAGCTTGGGTGAAAAAGTTCAGCAGTAATGATAGCTACATGTTTTCATTCGTTTCATCTCAAACGTTACTACCATTTGAATCATTTACTTTATGCTTTTTTTTTTTCTCTGTGTGAGTTTGTTTAAAAAGAGGAGAAGCAAGGGAGAAAAATGTACCATTGAGATTTTCATCTGCAGCAAGAGCTTGAAAGATGCTGTCAATGAGCTCCCAGTGAGTCCTTTGGAAGCAATACAGACGCAATACACTCATTAAAGTTCCTCTATTTGGATTGTAATGGCTCAATGAAAGTGTACGAGCCAGTGCCTGAGGCGTTTTAAGAATATTTAAGATGCACTGAAGTGTGTCGTGCCTTAGTACACCTTGACACAGTATTGCACAGTATTCTCATCCCACTGAATGAGAATTGACGGAAGACGGTAAAAACAAAAACAGAAGCATAACAGAACAATAACACAAATGCCTCCCAGAAGTACCAGCACTGATGACTTGATAGAATAGGTTAAAATAGCACCAAAAGGACTTATAGGCACAAATAAATTACGCTTCCAAACATCCATGAGAGAGTGAACAGCATTTATCCATTTAGCCTCCTTTAAGCTATGGATAAGGGAACACTAAGTCTAAGTGACTTGCCCAGACACCCACAAAGTCCATAGTACCTGCTGCCAGGATCTACATGTTCTTCATGCTGCTGTCTGCCAGGGTTGGCAAGAACCGTTCCAAAAAATATCACCTTGTTGTCTGTATTTTGGCATGTCCTCTGTGCAGATTAAGGCCTGATTCTATAAGCAGCTTGAAGATGTATTGATTTCAACACCCTCCTAAGTGCCTTTTAGCTTAAGAGTCCCAAAGCTGTATTCAAATTTATGGAGCATGCAGATCCTTAAACCAGAGCTTGTTACTTAGGCTGGGGGAAAAATAGGTCTGCACCCAAATTTCTGTATTTTATATGTCTCAATTGTTTGGAAAGAATGAGGATAGTCCATAAAACTGGAAAGAGAAATGGTTGAAGCAGCACATCTGGGCTAAGACTTCTGAATGCACAATTTCAGCTCATAGAGAATTTTTACAGTTATTATAAATCTCTAGAAACAAGTCTTGACTCAACTATAACTTAAAACAGCAGAGTTAACAGGTGCACTTGTAATAAGATGCATTCAAATTCCTATTTATTTTAATAAAAAAGAAAGTAAGAATAGAGGAGTTTGCTGACCTCTTTGCATTGCTATTCATATTGCCAGCATAAAGACACAAAGGGATATGAAATTAAGAACTCAGAAGGGAATTATTCTGATGACAGACTCTAACATTGTGGGTTTGTTACATTTAATAAACTCTTGATCTCTCCAAAGTGTAGCAATTGATTCCAATAATTTGTTGTCACTTTTTTAAATATAGATAATTCAGCTTTATGAAACAAATTTAACAGAAAATGCTGTTTACAAAATCATAATGCTATTTTTAAAGCCGCTAGATCAAACATTTTGTGTGATATTCCGTACAAGATGTGCTAGTGAAAGGGTTAAGCTTTTCTGACTTTCAGATACAATGAAATTATGACAGGAAGAAAATTGTGCCATTTTAGCATGAAAATGCTTGTACAAATACTGTCGTTCCTTCCTTCTTACTTTCTTTATAATGCCTCAACGATAGCTAAGATGACAGACATTTGACAGGTATCTGTAAGCATACAACCCAGGCAGCTCATTAAAGTTTTTCTTTCTATGCATCAGCTTTCACAAAGGCAAAAACCCATTAGCATTGACTATTTTGCAGATTAGAAGAATTAAGGGCTTCAAACATTGGCTTATACCAAGCAATGTCATTTGTGAAGTGATGTTTGCTTTATTATTTCCCTTTCTCTCCCTCTGAAACCAGACTGACATGACTTTAGCTCAACGTAGGGCGTAATGTGCAAACCAAAGGACTGGCTCACCGATGAAAAGAAACACATTCCCTTTTATACATGACTGGAATGGCAAAAAGGGGAGACTTTACATGTACTATTTAGGCTCATTAGAGTACTGATTATGATAGTTCTCCGGTGTAATCTTTAATCGACTTTGACACTAGATTTGCCCCGTTACAAATCCTGTCATGCAAATTAAGTCATTTGTGTTGTTTGATATGGAAAGATCTGCTATGAAATGAAAGATTAGTTCACAGATGAGGCACCAGAGACTGCTGCCCTTGTGCACCATGCAACTGATTACAAGGATGAGAGCATCCATTTTTACACTGCTGTTAACATTTAGGAAAGAAGATTAAATTAACGTAGCTTATTTCCTTCTTCCTGCATGCAGTTATTTTAAATAACATTTCATAACCTTTATTTTTATACTATACAAATCAGACAAAGCAGGTTAAATGCAATGCCACCATTTCAGATAGGGAAACATATTTTTGGAGGCAGTATGGATGGTGGGTTGGGTGATTTTTTTGTGTGTCCTTGAATGTGATACAGGATTTTTTTTTATTAGTGATCAGATGGCTGAGATTTTGCCATCATGTAAAAAACAGAAATGAAAAACTGCTGTAAATTTCAATGCTCTAAAAGCACACTTTTAACTCGCAACGTACAGTATACCGTTTATTGTTGTTGGTATTTCCTATTGATTTTTTTTGTTGTGTATTGGTTATATTGGCTTGATAGGGAAATCCTGCTTCAAGAATGTGGATTTTTAAGATTTAAAAGCAGCAGTGTGGGAAGACACTCAGGTCTATTAAATATATGTTTAAATAAAATTTATGATGTTGTCAAATGGTTCCAGGCTTACAAGGGCTGTTTTTTTTAAAGCTTTTAGGACATCTCATGCCCAACTAGTGGTGTTTGATTGGCACTGTATTGGTTCATAGATTTGGCCTTGATTTAGGCAGGCAAACCTTCCCTGATAACAAGGAATACCAAAGTCTTTACAAGGGTCACTTATTCTGTACTACTGCACTGAAATATTTGAATCTACGTAAGGAATTTCAAATATTCAGTTACCATTAACATTTTCTGTAAAATATCTTGTATTTATATTTTATATGGGCAGTCAATTTCGTTGAGAATGGGGAACTGTGGTTTCTTCCACAGTTTTAGACTGATATAGTCACAATCTAAACATACTAAAATAAAAGACAAAATATACCAAATTACTCATTCCATTTGCCATTTTCTGTTTTCAGCAAGCAGCTGCGCAATATTTTAAAATTAATACATAGAATATGCCTTACTCTGTATTTATGGAGGAACTGAAAAAAACAGTAAGTTTAACTGCTACATATGTTTTAAAGCAATGGTTTATTAATGTGTCTCTAATTAAAAGTGCTGATCATCTTTGCATCTTATTTATAATCTATTTCTTTTGTCCTTTTTAAAATCATATGTTAAGAGAAATTGCCACTATCCATCATACAGTATTTCGATATAGGACAAATATTTCATATAATCCAGGTTTTCAATAGTTTTGATATGAATATGAATGTTGCAGTTACTTAATTCCTCTTAAACGATCATCACACAAGCTGGAAGGACTCTTGGAAAGATTGTTCTACCTAAATATTTAAAAGAAATTTTAGTTTTTAATTTCAACACACCTAATTTTTGCTTGTTTGCTCCAAGATTTTGTGTGATATTTACAAATCATTATCATGAGATACTGATCTCACAGATCTGCAGCATGAGTTATTCCCAAGATAGAATCATAGAGTGCTTAAGGTTGGAAGGGACCTCTAGAGGTCATCTAGTCCAACCCCCCTGCACATGCAGGGTCACCTAGAGCACGTGGCACAGGGCTGCATCCAAGCGGGTTCCACAACCTCTCTTTTCCAGTGCTCTGTCACCCTCACAGGAAAGAAATTTTTCCTTAAGTTCCTGTGGCACTTTTGATGCTTCAGTTTGTGGCCATTTCCTCTAGTTCTGTCGGTGGCCACCAGTGAAAGGAGGCCAGCCCCATCCTCCTCACTCCTTCCCTTAAATCCCTTAAGGTATTTATATACGCTGATGAGGTCCCCTCTCAGCCTTCTCTTCTCCAGGCTGAACAGGCCCAGCTCCCTCAGCCTCTCCTCACAGGGCAGATGTTCCAGGCCCCTGATCATCCTCGTGGCCCTGCGCTGGACTCTCTCCAGCAGCTCCACATCCCTCTTGTACTGGGGGGCCCAGAACTGGACACAGTGCTCCAGATGTGGCCTCCCCAGGGCTGAGTAGAGGGGCAGGATCACCTCCCTCGACCTGCTGGAGACGCTCCTCTTAATGCACCCCAGGATCCCATTGGCCTTCTTGGCCACGAGGTCACACTGCTGCCTCATGGTCAACCTCTCGTCCACCATGATGCCCAGGTCCTTCTCAGCAGAGCTGCTCTCCAGCAGGTCAGTCCCCAGCCTGTACTGGTGTCTGGGGTTGTTTCTCCCCAGGTGCAGGACCGTGCACTTGGCCTTGTTGAATTTCATGGGGTTTCTCACCGCCCAGTTGTCCAGTCTGTCCTGGGATATCAGCTACTCCTCCCAGTTTCGTATCATCCGCAGAGGAACTGTGATAGTGTAGCTTAAAAATAAGCATTTGAAAATCACTATATAATTTAATTAACATTTGAAAAGTATAAACATTAGCTACCTGTGCTATGTTATTACTGTAAAATTATTTCATTAGCATAAAATATGTTGGGACATGCTTTCATAAAGATCCATAATACAAGAGTACATTACTTGCGATAAAACAATATTTGTAGATATAATAGATTTTCATAAACATGCTGTAAGTGTTGGATCCCTTTGTTAGACATCTTGTAGAGGAAAGCATACTCTTCTATTAGGCAAAATATCACATGACTTATATGCAAGATGTAAATGCATCATTTTTTTCCCTCAGGCTCATTTGGCCTTACTGCTTAAGGCTCCCTGCATTACAGTAATGGACTCTATAAAATGTAATAAGAAAAAAGGTGTATTTCATTAGCAAAGTCCTGCTATGAATAAACTCTGATATAAATCATTTCTCTTTATTTGCATGTATGAGCTGTGTATATTTACAATTTATATTAAGTTTATTTAAGTATCTAAATGTGTAAAGTGAGGCTGACCTGTCACAGTGTATGTGAAGTTAGGTTTGGTCAATAGAAACCTTGAGACATTATATACTCTACTCAACTATTTAATTGTCTGGGAGGAAAAACTAATGAGCATAAGGTTTTTTTTTTTAAAAAACACATATGGGAATTAGAATACCTTAGTTAGACCTATTTAGATCTGTGAGAAATATGCTAGAAGCTCTGTTACTGAAGTCCATTTACAAGTAACTCGGTTTAAACGAGTTTTACTGGCAAGGTAGCTTAGATAATTTAATGAGACTTTTTCCAGTCTCCAATATCTAAAAGTTACATGTCTATTAATGACATCCCAGGTATTATAAACTGTATTTTCTTTTTCTTTTTTTTTTTTTAGACCCTGAAATACATAGATTTTTAAATGCATCAGAACTATTTAGATGGTTAATTTTGAGATGAACATATGTGGCACTAGTTTTGCTTGGATGTGTGAATATGTGTCCAGGACACCACTAACTATTTGTCTAAGACTATACTGTTATATATATACTATATATACAAAATTTGCTCCACTGATACAAGCAAGAGCTCAAATGCAGGCTGCTGGCTTGCACATGCTAGCCATGAGGTCAACATGCTAGCCATGAGGACTTGCTTGCCCTCAGCACAGTGGAGACATAGTTTAATTTAGGGTCTACTTCAGTGAGAAGCATTTGGGTTTATTCTTCCTTTTTCTTTGCAGTTTTCTTTTTCTTTACATGAAGTTTTATTAACTTTCACAGGATTAAATTCTGTTTGACTTTAGGTCACTGGGAATGCTATTTGTTCTTCAGAGCTAATTTATTCTAGATATTTAAAAATAACATAGGTATAAGCAGACATGGAGATCATGGGACTATCCTTATGCCTGTGGAAAGGCAAATATTTACTTATCTTCAAAAAAAGACAAAAAAAGGCAATACTGGATACTACAGGCAAGACACTCCCACTTCCATCCTTAGAAAAATCATGGTCTGAGTCTTTTTGGAAATCCTTTCTGGACACATGAAGGAGAGTACAGTGACTGGGGTACAGATTTACCATGGTAAATCATGCTTGATCATCCTGATTGCCTATGATACAATGACTCGATTTATGGATGACTGGATGACATTTTCCTGAATTATAGCAAGGCTTTCAACATTGTCTCCCAGAATATTTTTGAATCCAACTTGGATCTGGGTAGGTGGTCTGGTTGATGGAAAAAAAAATGACTGAATCATTGGACTTGGAGTTAGTGATTCATGGACTGAATTATACCTGGAGTCTAGTATCTTTAGGAGGACCTAATAGCAACCTGACAGTGCTTCAACAAGACAGAGCTAGTCTTTTTATAGGATGAGAAACAATGGGCATAAATTGAAAAGAGAAATTAGAACTAGATATAAAGAAACAATTACTCACCATGAGAGCAATCAAGCAGTAGAATAGGTTGGCCAGAGAGAGGTTGTGCAGTCTCCATTCACTCCTGCAGATTTTCAAAACTGGACTAGATAAAGCCATGAGTAGCCTGGTTTGACCTCACAGCTGATCCTGATTTGAGCAGGAGTTCGGACTGAAGAGCTTCTGAGGTCTCTGCATACTCATTTATTCTGTGCTTTTGCATAACAAATTTAGCACAGAGGATGGTTGCTTGCAATCAGTTCTATCTGGTAGGGTGATGCAGTAAGTATTGACAAGCTATACTGCCTTTTTCGCTAGGACACAGTGAATAAACGACGTCAGTTTTGGATGAGCAGATCTAGAGCATTGAACTGGCATCTTCTTTCATGGAATTGCCACTTCTCTTATTGATCTGAAACATTAATTCCATATGTCACTAATGCCTGACTAACATATTATTGCTGTTATTTAATGGACACCAACTTGTTGACTTGATTAAAGAATATGCATTTGAAATAAGATACAGATGCTGCATGACATAATCACAGAAGAAAAAAGAGACTGGAAAGTACCTCCTGCTTAAAGCAAGATCAGGTTACACTGAGCCGTTTTTTAGTGAGTTTTGAATGCCTCCAAGGATGGAGATTGTTCCATTGGCTATCTTCTGTCATGGTAGAAAATGTTTCTTTCATAGCCAGCTGGAATTTCCCTTTCTACAGCTGAAGTCTGTTGCCTTTCATTCTTGCACTGTGAAACTCTGAGAAAAGTCTGGCTCTATTTTCTCTATCTGACCAACGTGTAGTTTCTCAAACCCCTCTTGCTTTTTTTTTCTGTATTTTCTGTATTTTTTTATCTTTTGTACCTCCACTGATTGCCACAAATTTTCAAAGGTGCCAATGCAAAGATGCTACTCTTCAAACTATAAAATTTGGCACAGGTCCATGGGACACCTAAAAGCAGCTTTTATCAATAAAGTCTGAGGCAAAGGAACTTTAACTATCTCAACCTTTCCTCTCTTTTTCTGTTCATCCTCAGGTCCACATTTTCCTTGTTCTTTCCTCTGCTGTAAATGTGCTAACATTACACAGAATGATATGGAAGCAAATGTACAAGTGTATACCTTGATTAGAGATACACATGATGCCATGTATCTCTTCTCACAACGAGGAGACAAAAAAGTTGAAGAATTAGATTTATCTTATTCTTTATTTATATCACATTAGTGCTTAATGTTTCCAAGAAAGCTGCAGATGATGAGCACTGTATATAGGTTATATAGGTGAGAGCTTTCAAGAGACTACTAACTTGTGCTTATGCAGATGGGATATGAGGGTGTGGTAGATAACCAAAATAAGTAGTCATTAATTCCATGATAGTTCTGTGATTGGCCTCTAAATTTTAGAGGTTTTCCTAATATGTTAAAAAAGAAAATAAAAGGTATCATTAAAGAGAGAGTAAGCTGGACACACTTTCTTTTATTCTTGCCTTATTCTTTTCTTTGCCTTCTAACTTCCTTATTCTTTTCCTTCTAATTTCCTTGCCCTCTGACTCTGTGATGCTCTTTGGAGGCTGTGTTTTTAAAGTGCTGTGAGTTTGCCTGACAGCCTGCCCATGTTGAAGAACAATTTTTATATTGGGATAAATTTGTCAGAATTCTCACACGACATTTTAGAGATACCATGCTATACTTCAAGCAGAGTGTGCACAGTTTCCACAACAATAGAAAAGACAGCAGAAGTAACTGAAGATGGTAAAAAAGTGAACCGAAGACACAAATATGTGTGTGTATGTTTTCGATGTGTAGACAAAAATGGAACAGCCTTAAATGGTGACGGATAACATGGATAAAATCTTCATGTAATACTGGAATTAACGTGATATTTGACTGTGACTCAAAAGATTAAAATTTCTAATGGGATGAAGACATTCTCACGTAGTGTTAAAATGAAAAACCTGAAACAATTAACTTGCACAATAGACATAAAATGGATCCCAGAAAAATAAGTTCTATAGCAGATAGAATTAATAATATATATCATTTAGTTGTCATACATTAAGGAGCTAAATTCCCACAGATATAAAATTCTGTTTTCTCCTTTCTAAGTCATGTAATGGGTGATCTTGTCTTCTGAGTATGAAACATTTTCCTTGAGTATAGCCTAACTTATAAATGTGTAATATTAGCTCTGAGATGTCAGAACTTTTCAATGATTAGTGGTGTACCTTTAGTATTCTAGTTTAATCAGCACTTCATTTAATTAGCTCATCTTGTTAAAAACTGCCTTTTGCCAGCTTTGAAAGTTCCTGATGATACAAGAGCTAAATTATTTCAGCTGTAATACAAGAAAGTAGTTTCTTACTGAGCTAAAAATTCTTGTTGGTTTTTTTTTAAGCTTTTGAAGACATTTTGCAATGATTAATTTTTCACTTATAATTACACAAAGTAATGGAATTTTGTAATATTATACTAATCTTTCCTTAAATCTGAATATTACAGTTAGTACACTATGTTTCTGATATATATAATTATCATATAGCTATAGACATATATATATACTTTCTAATAAAGAATATGTAAATTCTTTGCAGAAAGTTCAGGATCACATATGATCTAGTTTTCCACTATGACAATGACTTCGAAAGTGGGCAGAGGGGCTGTGAGAAGGTGGGAAATGGTAAAACCAGACCGTATGTTGGTTGCTCTATACTCTGAAGGGCAGCATATGGAGAGGAGAGCTCGGAGGCAAGACAACATGCACCCAGTGATGGATGCAAGAAAAACCTTTTGTCTCGCTTAGTGGTCCGTAGATAGCTGGCAATGAGGAGCACAGACATATAACTTCCTTTATGTCTGCTTGTGCCGTCTTTCCGTCTTCTGAATTCTCAGGAGAGATTTCAGGTCTATATTTTCATGACATTTGCTGAGGACGCAATCAGGCTGTTTTGATTTTCAGAGCAGTTTTATGTCAGAAACCTTAGAACTCCTGAACTGATAGCAGTTTTTTTCATTTCAGACAATTGGTGAAATATATATATAATACTAATATTAATATTTTTTTTTCATAGAATTGTGATTTTTCACATACTACAGTCAATAAAGAAAAAAAAAAGTGACAGTTACAGATTTACTCTCTATATTGTGTATATACCATGACAAAGGTCTAGGGAAGAAGGTGTGTTGAAATATGCATCAAATGCAAGCATCTGATGAGAGTGTATGCTATGAGACAAAATTAATTGAAGTTTTGACCAAGAATAAATCTTCATAAACTTCCTCTCCTCCAACACTAGTACAATGTACTCAGAACTGCTGCTAAGTCTCCAAGGAAACCACTGCTATTTGTGACTGTTTAGTGGTGGAAAACTAATTTTTACTTGCTTTTCTCAGACTGACAAGTCATGACAGCTCTTAAAAGTCTGCATATTGATTATTAGTGAAGCCTTGCTACATTTTTAGTTACCTTTTTGTGTGTTTACTGAGCTTCCCTAGAGCTTAGAGGTGGAAAAGTCTTCTGTGATTTGAAAAAAAAATGTAGAAATCCTATTTTCATTATGAAGCTCATTGTAAAAATGATATTGTGTTGAAAAATTAAACCTCTTGTCTCAGAAGTTATTTATTGAATCAGTGGTACACACAAATATTAATTTGTTTATACAGTTTTGCTTTTATAGCTGCCTGTGGAATTATGTAGAAATATATACGGTTAAGATGGAGTGGGCACCTACTAGACTGCTATTATAAAAAATCTCATCCCCAGTGCCAAGCTGCCAAACCTGAGTAAAAAGAAAATCCTTATTCTTAAATCAGATGCTGACAGCAAGAGCTGGAACATTTGAGAAATATTTTATTTAGACCTCCTAGCAAACTGATGTGTTCAGTCTTTCTTTTTCCTTGTTTTGCTGCCTTCTGTAGTGTTGCTCAGCCTTCAAAGCGCAAAGCAAACCTGTTGACATCCCTGAGATGTCAATGGCAGTGGGAGTTTGTTGTTTTCCCACATGACAGCAGAAGTGAGACAAGAACAGGTCTGCACCAGATCACTCCAGAACTCCATCTGGCCTCATATCCTTTCTCCGGTGGCAGCTAAGGGCTGCTGCCTACGAAGAAGTACAGTTGCAAGGCAAGCATACAGCAGGTGAGCTCTCCCCAGAATATTCACCCAGTCTCCGGTGGGAGGGTTTTCTAGGTCACAGTGACCTTGTGCTAAGTAGCTATACCTAAAACGATGATATTTTAGTCTTTCTCGACTCTGGCAATGGATAATACTTGCAAGTAATTCTTTTCTGTGCTTTATTTTACATCCTTTTTTATTCAGGTAAGAAGTCTAAAGTATGTTTTCAAGCCTGGTCATATGTACATACTTATAGCCCATTAAAGACTTTTAAATGCAACAATTATTATTAAAGCTTTACTTTCATTTATTTAATCCACTCTGTTTTTGTAACCAAACATGAGTTTAAATTGTGTTCTCAGATGTGCTGTTCATATGCTTATGTGCTAAATTCGTTTATAAATGTTTAAAAATCAAATACGTTTTGGTATACATATGAGTTACTAAGCACTGCAGTCTAGATATGCCATCTGAGGCATATATGTATATAAACAATGATTTAATAAAGCCAATGGTGTTCTAGCAATGAAATACTGCAATAGCCAAAAGTAGGATAAAATCCACTAAAGCCTTCAAGGCACCAAACAGGAATTAGAAAGCTTCTATCCACCCAGGACTTGCCTCAATCTTTCTTGAACTAAGGAGGATTGCTCTCCTTCATAGTTTATACCTGGACTAGTCAACAAATGTGCACCTTTCTCATATGTTCTCATATGTTTTTAACTGTCAACTGATTTGTAGGTCAAAAGCAGAAAGCTGGTGGTAATATGACCTTGCTCGTCAGATTTGGAAATAATCAAATCCTGACAAAGTTTGAGAGTCAGATGTTGTGAAAGGGCTGTGATAGAGACAAGTAGCTCCGTTAGTCTCTTTTAGAGTCAATTTAAGGTCACAGTCATTGCATCTCCTGAGAACAGAAACTTTTCCTGATAGTCTCTTATTTAACATCTGCTACTCCAACTGGTCAAACTCCTCAGTAAGAACATGGGGATCTCCTAAAATTAGGCCTTTGGCTGAACATCCTGGGATTGCTGGGGCATTCTGCGTCTACCAAAAGCATGATGTTCCGGGTAGGCTGGACCCCAGGAGAAGGGTTACCTGTCCTTGTGGTGTAAGGGATGTCTTAAAGGCTGTATTGAACAATGCCTTGTACATTTATACACGTAGCTAAATAATGCATGAAAATAATGAAATCCACAGTCTCAATACAATCAGTGGCAAATATGCCATATCTATATGACTGGAAATCTAGGTCGTGACTCTGTAATACTTACACAATCAGAATAATTCCTGTCTGTGCAGACTACCATGGAGTTATCCCAGTCATAAATTCAGCCTGTTGACTTCTGTGTAAATGCTTTCATGAATAAGGCCCGTAGCACTACACGTTAATAATGACACCACTATCCCCAGAGCTATTTCCACCACAAAAGATGTCAGAAAGCCTTATTAAGCCATCCAGTTCTGTCTCTTTATTTTTCCTCTCTGTCTTAATGTGTCCATCAATGCTGATACAACGCAGTGTAGGCTGCAATGTCAGAAGCAACACAGCCATTCAAGTATTCTATTCTTCTGTGGATGTTGATGAAAAATGAAAGCTGTTTGTGCCTCAATATTGTGACAATGAAGGAATCACAGTATTGCAGCTTTTCTGTCCTGCTTTTTTCCCTCTATTTATTTTTATAAAAGAATACTATTTTTGTAATATTTTCCTAGACAATTAAATATTTTGGTCACTACACAAAGTAGCAGTGTACAGTATAAATGGGTCAGAGAACATTTTTAATCCTTCTGGGAAGATCAAAGCCAAGCTTCATGAAAGCCTTTATTGACCTTAGCTCTGTGACTGATTCCTCTTCTGGTACTTTTCAGCTGATGAGAACTCTTTCCATTTGCAGGTTACTGGGAGCCCTTGTAGGCCCTTAGGTCCTCAGAATGGGTCCAGCAACTACTAGTTTGTGTCATCAGGTCAGAGACATCCTGTTGTTGGGGCCTGAGTCAAACTCAGCTTCACCTTCCTGTCCAACTGCTGATGGTCTGCTTCCTTTATGGCTCTTATTACTGCCCCCCATCTCTCTTACATTCCCTTTAGGCAACAGCTGTATCAGAAAGATGACTTTTACCAGTCATCTGCCCGTATCATTGCATCATTGCTTGTGGAAGGACAGGGGTGTTGACTGTTTCATACTCTAGAAATGTAGCAATCAGCAATGGCATTTCCGTGTAGACAAAGAATTACAAAAAAAAATCTCCTGGGTTTTAATGTCTCCAGTCATTATGCTACAGACACTTTGGTTGTTGTTCAGGTTTAATTCTTTACATTTTAAGCCAAAATGTAAAAGAGAGCAAGAAGGAAGGATATTGTTCCTTCTCTACTTATGACTACCATTTTCCCCTCAAAATCAAATTGCTGAGTAACTCCAAGCCATCCTGTACTCCTTCTAAAACTCATACTTTTTCACTTTAGAGTTCTCTTTCTATCCTAAAATCTTTCACTTCTCTGATTGTGACTTTACAACCCTGAAATGAGTTGAATCATTGTGTCTGCATAATTATTTTGGAGCACAGAATGAGAGTTCTGATATGTAGCAATAAAATAAATCTTGCTGGATGTGACTTTAACCATTGTTTTGCAGATGGGAGGAGAATATTATCAAGAAATATTACATATGCAGACAGATCTTTTCTATCTGTGAGTAATTCCTAACATGAGCATTTCCTCCTCCTCGTCTTGGAGGAGGCATTTCCTACCAGCCCCACTACTTATTTATCATGCGTAAATTTTTAGTGCTTTTCTTGTAAAATATCATTGTTTTCACTTGTCTTACATCCCCTTAGGTACCCATCTTACTTCCCCTCCTTTGCCCCAAATCAATTCCTATGTTTCGTTCAGATATAGCCAGAAAGACCAGAAGCAGAAGGCTTGTAAAGTTATTAAACTCATTTTCTTCATTTGCTGTGGCGCCAGCTTGCTGCAGGTGGAACCTGAGATTCCTGATGCAGATCATTATGCTCCCATAAATTATTGCAAATGTACTTGAGCTGGGCTTCAAACGAGACATTGACAGAAAGATTTCTCTTTTTCTTCTCTCTTCTTTTCTTTCCTTCTTTTTATTTTATTTTTTTCCTTTGGAAAGAATTAGTTCTTTTGTGGAGAACAATGAATACTTTGAACTGTTTAAGAAGTTGTTAATGCCACTGTCTTTGAAAGGTATTGTCTACTTATAAACCAAAACTATTTAAATAAATTTCCTATCATAACCCAGTCTGATAAAGAACAAAAAAGTAGTCTTTTCTGTTTTTCAGTTATTAATTCAATAAGTCACAATCTACTTTGTTAAGCAATTACAGTAAGCATGTTTAACTACAGATAATATTTACCTCGGATGAACATGTATCTACCTGTGTGTACAATTCATTAGCAACTCTCAATGAAACTGTTCACTGAAATAGAAAAGAAATCTTTAAACAACACATCTATGGATGTGTTTATTACTCATTTTTAAACTATATGATCTTTGACAAATGTCTCATATTAAGCAGATTCAATCATCACATAATCTGTTATATGAATTAATATAATTATAATAATATTGTCCATAATGCTAAAAGCTTACGCAGTAATAGATGTTCATAAAATGATTTTCTAAATCCTCTGATTTTTCTTTAAAAACATTGATAATTTTAAACTTAGTTTTATTTGCTGATAAAAGAGATAAAACACATTTTCTTGAAACTTACGCTAAAAAAATTTCAAATATTTCAGTTTTCAGTTTTCCAAAGACAAATTGCCCATTTTTCAGGGGAAACTCTCAGGTACTGCTATAGCCAGGCTCAAGCATCATTATGAGCAGGTTCAGAAGTGTCCATACCTTCCGTGCAGGATATTTCTTCCATTTATCTTGCTAATTGGAAGTGGCTGAGTATTGTGAAAAGTCCTTAGAATTCTTGTGGGATGGAATTTTAATTTCCTTCAGAAATTTAGCCAGGTGCCACATGAGCAGTGGACTCTGTTAACACTATTCCACGGAATCAGTAAAAGACTGGGGTCTTCTTTGTTGCCTGCAGTAGGTTGTTTTTAATGAATCCACAGAAAAAGGGGCATCCCAAATAGCAGGTTCCAGGAAAAACATGGAGCAACACACTTTGGACTTCATAGTGATAAAAGCTCACACTTAAGTGGTAAGATAAAGTCAATAAAATATACATAAAAATCAATAAAATAATGTTTAAAATTGATTAAAAATCAGATAAAATCAATCTCTTAAAACTATCTTTTCTCAATTTAACAGATTAGTCCCTTTGGAATCAGTTAGTTATAGTAGATATTTAGCACAAACTAGCTACTAGTAGAACAGAAACTGAAAGAGATTTGGCAAGAGTCATGACCATGTGATTGGTACGGGCAGATGTAAAGTAATTTGCTAGGCTTCTTGCCTAAATGACAACCGAGTGAATTTGGAGCTTCATGGAACTGATTTGATTAGAATTAGTTGTTGGTAAAGAAAATGTATTAATGAAATAACAACTTTTTTTTTTTTCACTTCTACAACAGGCCATAGCCTGGTCCAGTATGAACAAAACTCTCTGCATCATCTATGACACTAAAAATAAATGAAAGGATTGTTCAGCTCAAGGTTAGGTAAGCTCCCTGGGAGAGTGATGAATACGTGACCATTTGGAAATGTGGTGTAGCTAGAGCCAACTGCTAGCGATCTTTGAAGCATAGATACAGATTTTTGAGGTCAGAGTGGGAGAACTGGGTGAACTGTGTGATGGCTGTAAAGGTATGGGTATGCTATGACTGTGCTTAGTTCTCCCTGGCTTTTCTTGCATTTTCATTTCAAAAAACTATGAATACGGTCATGAAGAAAGACTCAGAATCTGGGAAGAGAGCAGAGAGTTTATTCTTTTACACATGGCCTAATTTCTAGCAAAATGAGGAGACTGATCACTTTCAGACTTTGACATATAAATTTCAGCAGACTTAAGAAAATTTTTAGTGCGATCCATTTAAAGAAATTTCTTTTTCTTGTGCAAGACTTGGGTCATATTTATGTCTCCTTATGGCTAAATTATGTGAGTGCCTGCTTGGAGAATAAAAAAAATATTATCCTGCTCTTAGCTTGAAGTCTTTCATTTTATTAAAAAACATTGTCTGAATTTGGCCTTACTCAAGAATTTTGGCACAGGGCATGGTATTACTGATCTGAGAAAACAGATCTGAAAAACAAGATCTGTGGTCCATTTGTGTCTATCATCTGTGGTTCATTTGTAGAAACAATATATTGAGCTTCATAGCTTCATAAACTGCAAGCCCAGTAACACGCCAGCAGCGATTTGATGGCCTGTAATGCATTGTCAGAAGTTTTTCCTCTCAGAATTGTCAGAGTCATTGACCATAGAGAAACTAGTGCCCTTTAGGAAATGGCTCAAGTATAGAAGTATTTCAGTCTGTCTTGTGTCTGCGAGAAGAATCTCTCAGAAGAGATTCTATCAAGAAAATCATGTAGGTTTTTATGTTTGACTGAAATTCAAATCCAGGAAAGGAAGGTGGAAATGTTGAAGTTTTGACTCTGGCAAATCAGAAGGGAGAGGTTTCTGCTATGTTGTAGAGTGGGGTGTGTTTCCTTTCTTAAAAATAATGATGTTAGTCATGTATTTTTAAGAACAACATTCCTCACTGTCATTTCAGTCGGGGAATATCCATGTGTCCTGAAGACGGCAGACACCAGCGAAACAGTTTCACTGAGCAGAAGATCCTGTAGGTACTAGAAGTGTTTATTGCACTAAATCATTGTTTTTCACTTCATTTCACATAATCAGAACTACTGTGGCATTTCCCTCTTTGACCTTGAGTACAGATAAGTGGACACAGCTGAAATCAAACATACTGTTTATGTGAGTTTGGCCACTTCCAATTAAAAGTTTTTTTTTTTCTTGCAGTTCTTGCTCTCTTTTTAGTTTAATGTTTCAGTATTATTACCTTCTAGAACTCACTCAGTCAACTCAATACTCTTAGTTTTCTTGTGTGGAATACATTTCTCTTTCACAGATGTTATAAAAAAAAATTTAAAAGTCATTATACATGAAAAATAGTAATGATAACATTGTATTTCTTGAAAGGTGGCATTTTATTTCCTCGAGTAAGGAAAACAAACAACAGAGAACTATTACAATATTAGAACCTTGCATACAATAATCCAGAAAAATCAATCAAACCTAACTGCATCAGATTCTTAAAATTAGAAACTGCTGTGCTCACAGAAACAATGATTAAGAGACGCATGTTTCATGGAGATGTTTGTTTCCTCTTTCATTCACTCTCCTGATATCATCTTTATTCTCTATCTCTTAAAATCTTTTTCATTCTTATTTTCCTAAATAAGGTTTTTACATTTTCTCCTTTTCCATATCCCAAATTATCTTTTCTGATGGCATATAGAGTTAATTTGTCCATTTTCATATTCTAAATAAAGATTTGCACTCTTTGTCCAGGTGCATAAAGAGATAGAGGCTTGCAATATTTTGTAGTCAGTAGAGGATTCATTAGTTAAAATCAATCCTTAAACTTAGACTAATTCTATGAGAAATATGCTCTAGCTAGAAGTTGTGCTAAAGTCCCATTCTTGAGTACCATTAAGCTGGATCCTGACCTTGAGCCTATGGTTTATACAGAGCTTTAATTGTGGGCCTGTGTGCATTTAACCCCAATATAACAGTGTGGGGTCATAGGAAGGTGACATGCAATCACATACTTCCCCCTGTGGATGATTAATTATGAAGAAAGGCCTTTGCATAGATTAGATCTGAAAATTTCATCTGACTTCCTCAGCAAGGTTGCTGGCAGAGCTAAAAAAGCATCTTTGTTGATTCAAGCCAGCTAGTGTCTGTTGAACTTATCACAGATTTCCTTTCACAACATAACCATCCCAGCTGATAAAAGCAATGAAATTTCAGTCAACAGAGTGCTAGAAATTTGGATCTCAAATAACCAAATATTGCCATCAATATCCCCAACATTATATAGCTGCTATTAATATCAGGCTTACATACTGTAATTTTATTTCTTAAACTACACAGATAGTGTTTAGATGTATGGATTTATTATCACATTTGGCATATATTATTTATAGCATAAGAAAGGTGAAACATCTTGCAGCATGCATGTAAAGATTAGGATTTATTGTCCAGGAATCCTTGAACAATTTTATCAAAAGCCCATTTCTAGGTGGTGTTTTTCTGCAATAAATCATATAGCAGAAATCTATCAGTGGACACCAGTAGGAGATAAATGAGAGCAGAGGAAAGAGGGTCATCACAGATTTTTTTTTCTGTATCATGACCTGTCATTGGCAGAAATCCATTTATTATCGTACACAGAGAATTTTTTTTCCCTTACTCACTGGGTTTGCCATTCTGGGGAGTGCTATCTAAAATAAAATGAAAACTTCACAAAATGTAAGCTTTCAGAGACCATGAAAATGGAGATAACTTAAAGATCGCAGGTGCAAAGACAGCCCTTCCCCTTCCCCTTCCCCTTCCTCTTCCCCTTCCCATTTTTCCCTTCCCCTTCCTCTTCTGCTTCCCCTTCCCCTTCCACTTCCCCTTCCCATTTTTCCCTTCCCCTTCCTCTTCTCCTTTCCCTTTCTCTTCCTCTTCCTCTTCCCTTCCTTTCCGCCTTCCCTTCCCTTCCCTTCCCCTTCCCATTTCCCTTCTTCATTTCCTCCACTCCATACATATCAACAAATCGTTGTGAAGTTTTCGGTATGGAGATAGAGGAAGGGGAAGGACAAGGCCTTAAACCTAGTGTTGTGGAGATAAAAAAAATGACTGAACTCAATTGGTTGGTACACTCAAGAAGGAGGCAAGCTCTGTACTGAAAAATCAGGAGTGAGTGAGCTCTTTTTTTAGCTGCATTTCCCTAATTACAATTCTTCATGGACCAATGTCTTCTTTTAAAGACATAAAGCTAAATTTTGCTTTATGTGTTCTGGAAACGGGAGGAGTAGGGAGAAGGGCTGATGTATAGCATTTTTGGCTAGCTTATAAGATGGGGAGAAGCAATTTAACCTCACCTATCTAAACAAATACCATCCACATTTCTACAGAACCCTCCAGAGGAATCCATTCACATTCCAGGCAGCTGGTGTGGGATTTGTGTAGGGAATGTATCCCACATCCAAGCCACATGGGAGTCAAACATCAGACATCAAGGAAGAGGCAAGAGAAGCAGGTCTACAAGAGAACTGGGGTACATTTTATAATATGGCTGCAAAAGCTTTAATGCTTGTCAGCGTCAGAAGAGATCTTAATACTTAAATCCTTTCCTTTGAACAAGTATCACTGTGGGACACATTAACTGAGATACCCACACTGGGCCTAGATTATGCCTCTTTTGGAAGACCTTGGGTATTTCTGATTTATTACTTTAGAATTTTTATCAGAGAACTATGGTTTTACATGATTTATAAGGATTTATACGGATTCCTCATTCCTCTGATGTCTTTATTTTTAGAAGGTATGTTACATGAAGGCTACATAAAGAGTAAGACTGCTGGTGGGGGCTTACTTTTAAAATAGATAGTGGCCAAAGGGTAAGCTAAAGATTCAATTGCCCTTCATCAGTGGAGACCAGAGTGGCACTGTGTGAATGAACTATTCCAAGTGATGCCACCATTTAAGAAAAAAGATAAAAATTAAAAAGTCAGTCAGGGGAAATCTTTATTTTGTGGTAGTCAGTAGAAATTTAATGTTAACTTCATTTGAGTCAGGATTTCCCAAATTTCTATTCAGAAAGTTTTGATACTGACTTTTATAGTAGGAAAGGTTTCTAGCGGATAAAGACTGCAGGTTACTCTATCTAAATCTTTCACTTCTAAGCATCTTTATATTGAACACATGCAGAAGTTTTGTGTATAAAAATTTCATTTTATTGTTTCTTCTGTGCAATCATTTTTAATTATGCATGCTTGATTTAAATGGATTCCAATACATGTGCAGATATTTAATCTTTCAGGATTAAATTTTAATCAGTTCTTAATCTTTCAAAATCTCCTTGCAATATTTAGTTTTAGATCATTCTCTTTATTGCTTATATAAAACTCTTGCAGAAAAGAAATTAACTCATACAAAGTAGGATGTTGTGATACAGTGAAAGAAAAAAAAACCTGAGTGTAAAGACACTATTACCTTTTTGTCTTCAGTTCACTGTTTACCTTCAGTATGCAACTCAATTCAGATTTATTACAAAAGAACCTTTTGCAACTAATCTGATTACCTATTAATAGTATAAATATCAGACTTTTAGCACTGGACTCCAAATGGAGGTGCAGAGAAAATTTCTCTGATTTGCAATAATTGTATTCTGTTGTTTATTGCCAGGATCAAGTAGCACAAAATCAAAATTCTAATACATGCATTAAGTATTCCTTTTTATGCTGCAAAGAATATGCTGTTTATATTATTTTAATTCAGTCCTACCTGTTTTTGATATAACAGGTAGTTTCCATCTCTTGGAGATACTTTAGACAACCAGTTGTAGGAGCCGAAATAGATTGCTCACATTCAACTTCATAAGTGCTTATTGTAAACTGAGTTGCTCTTCAGAAAATTTTCAAGAATCCTACCTCTTCAGATCAAAGATAATTAGTGCTCTTTTTATTTTGGTGACTTTATTTTCAACTTGCTAGAAGATTACATGCCTTGAAATCATAACAACTACAGACATGATAGTTCATGGGTACCGTATCACCATATTAACTCAAATTTTATTTTGACAGTAAAATCAACAAAATAGTTTAACACCTATGCAAATTAGAATATTCTAAACATCTGGCGGTTCAATTTGAAAAATAAAACAATGATACTGCACATACTACATTAGAATAGAAACTTATGCCTGTAAGCCAGGGAAAAAATAGGCTAGATAGCAAAGTGCAAATATTTAAATTGTTAGGAGTTGAATTTTTCCTAAATCTTCATATTTCTTCACTACAGGGTAAAAACAAGCAGTAATTTACACAGCTCAGCTTCTTTTGGGAAAAAAAAAAAAGTTTGTATCTTTCTTTTTAGTTTTTTGGTTGAAACCTTTAATTATAACCAGCTGAATCTCCTTAAAGATTAGGGGGGCCCACATAGACAGATTGTGCATACCTAGTCATTATCTAGAACTCAATCACAGATTAATGTGGGTGAATTTTCTACAATATCATGCACTTTTACCTACTGTGAAAATTTAAGATATATTGCACCCAGCTTTTCATTTTGATATTCATGCTAGTTTAAACTGTCTCTTTCTCAAAAAGGCCACAAACAAATGTTTTCTTGAGACAAATCCAAATCTCACTGACTGCAATTGGGTATAGCAGAATTGGGATTGTTTTGAGCTAGAAAGAGGAGGGTCCTTGGAGGTGTCTACAGGGAAGTTATGGAAATTTGAGTGATATAAGAATTATAAGAATTACAAGGCAATTTTGGATTTTTTTAGTCCTTACATGCAGATACCCCAGTACAGATGACAATGAGGATAGGGCAGGGTTAACCTGCAAAGTCTCACATTTATCCAGTGAAATGTGGACAGCATCTTAACATCAAACTGCACATCACCCCTGGTGCCGCACCTAAGTGGCTGAGACCCTTTTGTCTCATCTCGTTTGAACCTCGCCAGACAGTAGACAGGACAGAAGGAAACAGGGAAGATAAATGAGAGGAAGCAACTTACTCTCAGCAAAAGTCCTACAGCAACCTGAGCTGCCCCAGTATCTCAGGCTGGAGCTTCCACAAGTGATGAAGGGCACAGAGAGTCACTGTACAGTGGACAGATATTTCTACTGTTGTGGTGTGGAACTGAGACTAGAAAATGAGACTCTTCTCAGGCCTGTGGTAAGTTGGTATAAGTCTNAAACTGAGACTAGAAAATGAGCCTCTTCTCTCTATCTTTGTAAACAGGCCTGTGGTAAGTTGGTATAAGTCTAGAATACCTGCTTGCCATTACTGACTGTCTTCCTTATCTTCCATGCTGAGCCTTTAAGCCTATGTACACTAAGTTAGTAAAATGTTGTCTGGCAGTGAAGCTTCACTGATAAATAAATCTGTGTTGAAGTTAAATATCACCCCGTTGATAAAAGCCATGAAAGTCTTCATTTGTTTCACACCCATAAAAATTTGTTCAGGTGGAAATCCTTCATGCATCCTCCCAGTGCAGACCATGGTGTGTCCATTCTGCTCAACCTGTTTCATCAAAATAGTTTTGTAGCTCACTTTCCACTTTTGATGTTGGTGCTCATGGTATCTGTAAGATTTCTGGACATAAAGCCTTTTAAGAGCTTTAAGGTTCACATGAGACTTTTGAAATTCATTTGGAAACTAGAGACTGTTCAAGTTTCAGACAGCTGGTGCTTTCATATGAAACTAAAACTCTGTAGCAACAGACATTGATGTACCTGGAAGCTGCATAGGAAGTACAAGAAAACTTGTGCTAAAGTTCATTGAGGCATCCATAGGATCCCATGTTAGAGAACGACTTTGTATTTGCCATTCATGAGCACCAAAACACCTCTTGAGAAAATGTAGACATAGTGATTAAATTGCTGATTTTCTATCAGTGTCTATTTCTGGAACACAATAGGCAAAGTCTGTATACTAACCACTATTGCACAGGGTCCTCTGGGATCCTAGTTCTCTTTCATTAGCCTCAGCCCAACGAAGGGCCATATAGAATCTGTATATGTTGCACACGCAGACCTCTTTCATCCTCCACCATCTCTACCTACTATTAAAAAAAAATCACCGCTGGGTGTACTCTCCTATCTTGCCCACAGCAGCTGCCTTATTCTTTCTTTAAAGGTGTCAGTTTGCCTGAAAGTCAAGAAGGATGCAACATATCCAAAACTGCTGAACTTTTAAAAAATAATTATGCAAAAGTGTCTAGATTCTTGCATGTGTTTGAAACTATCATATTTGGAAATTTGAGTTTTAGAAAGAAAAATTCAGGATCCTATATCATTTTTTATTTTTAAGATTTTTTTCCTTAAAAATGAGAGGAAGTGTGACTGATAGGAGTGGAATAAGTTTTAAACTGAAGATTAGAAATAACTCTCAAGGCTTAATTTAGCACACGAGAGCCATTTTTATATCTGCTTATTTTTAAATAGGGGGCAATAGAAGGAAATTCTTGAAGTCAAATTCCTCATCATTTTCAGCATTCTCTATTCCTTCCATTTTGCTGGGAGGGATCCTTGATTCTCCTGTCACTTTGGGCAATGGAGTTAAACAATAATTCCAGGGAGCAGATCTTTAAAGATGTCTCTGTTTAAAGAGACAGAAGGCTGCTAAGTAGGGTCTGTATGACATGGGGTAAAATAGATACCTTTGTTTAAAAATGTCACAGGATTTTTCAGGAATCCTGATAATGCAGATCATAGCTACAATTTATAATGTTCAAAAATAGTTTTGTCAAGGGTTTTACTGTTACTGTGTAAAAGATGGGAATAAATATTCACAGTAAGTCTATGTTTCAAAACTTCCTACCTAATGGTCCTAGAGAAACATATGGTGGTGTATCATGTTTCCAGCACTTAAGGATCTAATTGGGATATTGTTCTATACACGCTGTTAGACATGATAGTGACAAGACAAATCTTAGCCAACATTGGCAGTGAGCCAACACATACCTCTGCGAACAAAGTGCAGGGCAATTAAAGTGTGCGCGCTGAAGGAGCGTTGCAAAGAGAACATGAAAATAACCATCAAGCAAAACACTTGGAAAATATATTTCTTTGGAATTCTGGAGGATTAATATTCCATCCATTCTTTTTTTTTTTCCGTTATATCTACCCCCTAACAGAAATCTTTTTTCTTTCTTCAGTATTCTTAACGTTTTGGACAACTTTCAGAATTCCTTAGGGAGTAAGGAACATCTTTCCAGGGAGCAATGGAGACTGATTTTCCTATTATGAGAAATGAGGGAATAGAAGATTAGAGAGAAAGGACTTTGGGGAGTGCGTTTTGAAATGAAGTTTTTTATGAAATATGTGAATTGCATGCGCAATGCGTATTGTATTTGATATAGAATATTATAGGGAGCAATCATACTGTGATCACAGCCATATGTGGATATTGAAACTATTCAAAACAACATTTTACAATAACAAAGCCTGAAATGCTACTTAACAAAATGAAAACCATTAAAAAGTCAGATACCCCCCCTTGTCTTCCAAACAGTGTGGTGTAATTTAGCTGAATTCACAATCACATTATTAGTAATTTGGATAACTGATATTGACTATCTAATGTCCTAAAATAGAATGCCCCACAGATAATCCAAACATTGAGTTTTGTGATACTTGTTAACAGAATCTAACTGGGATGAAACATTTATTACTTGAAAAGTCATTTGCTAATAACAGGATTGATGAAAGAATGTTGGAGAGAGAAGGAGAGAGCAAACAGGGGAATCAGCTGTTGGAATTGAAGAATACATAAATGTACAAACATAATTCTTATTCCTAACTCAGGCTGCTATTGTAATATGCATTTCTCTTCATGCAGCTCTACTCTGATACTCTTGTGTATTACATGCTTTTAAAGAAAAAATCAATGGCCTTTACTGAATCTGTCTGCCTTGGATACTCCTGTTATTTTTTTCTCAAAAAATATTTATGTAATGGAGATTTGGTTAAGTATTTTGTGTCTGCAAGGTGGAGATTTTTCCAATGTAGTTTACAGAGAAAAAAATCTGTTTTTTTGTTTGTTTTTCATAGGCATATTTACATATTATCTTACTTGTAGCAACAGCAGCAGTTAAAGAAAAAAGAAAGCTCCCAAGCATATGGCAAACTATGGTTGTATTTATTAATCTGAACCTTCTGAAAGTTCCAAATGCTTTCCTAGAATGAGTCGTTTTACATCATGTTTATGTTAGGGCACCATCAGCAAGCACAGCCTTTTTTACTTACGTGTGTTTTGGAAAACAGTTATTTATTCTGGAGAAAGAAAGGGTTATGTTGCAGAGGTCAGACTTCTATCATTTTCTTTTTATGGAATAAGCCATAGGGATATTATAATGGTGTGTCAACTAAGCACCTACATGGCTCTGCAAGGTCAAAGAGAGAGTTACAATGGACATGTTTTATGTATGTATCTTGTGAGGGTTGTCCCAGAACACTCCAGCCCGCCTCGCCTGCTCCAGCAAACTATTTTACTGCTTTACAATAACACAGTTTTGTGTTTCACATTTTTTTTTCTCCTTTGAATGAATGATAAATTCACATGAATGTCAATAATAAAAATTTACCAAGTCCTTCCTGGGGTCACTTAATGACATTGTTAGGATTCTTAATGTAGCTAGTAGGTGAAAGAGCTGCCAGTACAGCATAAAGAATGAGTTGTTCTCCTTCTGCCACAGCCCAGGCTGATTTACAACCACTTTGTGTTTGATGTTGGACAGGATAATTTCATCAGTCTCCAGCCCTTGTGATCATGTCCCAAAATGACTAGTCAGGTGAAGCCCTAGCCGAAGATTGCTTGTCACCTGTAGGAAGTAGCTGTCTGCTATGAGTAGTCTTTACTCATAAATGTAATCATCTGTTAGTTATTCATTGAGCTATACTTCATGGTCTAGATGTAGTACTGAGGATAATATACAAACACCTCACAAGGAAAACGCTTTGAAACAACAGATGTGTCTGTTAAAAACCTTATTTTTTACAATCTTAATGACAGCATCTTAAAAGGAAGCAACTATCTTCCAAGTTCATCCCTGAAGTTTACTCCAGAAAACCTGTCAAAACTTCTCCCTCCGCCAAGTGATCCACTGCAGCAAATGGCCCGTAAAGAACAATGATTTTTTTAAAAGTCCAACACCCATATTGTTACAATGATTTAAGGGAATCACAGGCCACACAGGGAAGGGAAGACACATATAAACCCTTTGTGCATTATTTTTTATTGTGCATCACTCCAAGAAGGGGTGATGTTATGGTAGACCTGTCTGAGAAAATATTGTAACTATACTGCCATGCCTCTGGAGGGCAAAACCTTTTTTTTTGGTTAAATTTGCTGAAATCATGGAATTTGTTTCTATTGTTAGCACAAGTGATGCATTTTTATCAGAGCCAAATGTATAATTTGGCATAAAATAACTAATATTATTTTTGATATTAATCTGAGCTTAACTTGACATTTTTATTATAAAGTTAAGATAGCAAATGTCAAGTTAAAATCTCACTTCAGAAGAAGAGTGGACCGTAAGAATTCTATAAAAACATTATAAAATTGCCAAAAAGAAAAGCAGTGCTGCTATTAGTCCAATGCTACTGTAAATGATAAATTAAAAAGGCAACATGAAGAGGCTAAAAAGTAGTGACAACTACAATGAGTATATTTTCTTTTCTCTCAGTGTGAGATCACAGTGCAGAAATACATGAACTTAGAATCCCTGTGTGAAATTTTAGCTGTCAGTGCTGCAGGTGATGAGTCCTCACAACCTGTTGTTTCTCTTTTGGCTTATAAAAATGCAAGGGATTACTTATAAACAAAGGAGTAAATCCACTGATAAGTATAATCATGTAGCTAATAGAGAATTGTGGACCTTTGCTTTTATTTCTTTTTCTTTTTAAAGGGATTCCCAAATACTTTTTGAAAATTTTCCAAGGCTTATGATAGCAAATATAACCAGTTATTTTATTTCTTAAACCAAATTTGGAAAAACAAGCATGCCATTCTATACACATTAGCTGCAATTATTTTATAAGGATACTCCTAAGGCTAGAAAGCACACTATTTTTCTGCTTCATACTTATTTCTCAGGGTCTGTTTTTAGTATTCCTTTCGGGAAAAAAAAAACAGAATTATAATCTAATTTAAAAAAATGTCAACTTAGACTGAACTTTCAAATGGCCTTCAGAAGACTTCTAATATGGTGATCATTCAGGTCTTTGAATTTTGAAATCAAAGGATGTGCAGACTTGTCATCTGTTTTGAGATCCATTTCTGATTTCCTCTCTTAATAAGAACGAACAGAATCTAGTACCTTTTAAGAACAATTTAGTCTTTCTTCCACAAGCTAGATTTTCAAAGCATATTTTATTAATACTGTTCTTTCCATAATTATTGAAAAAATCTCCTTAAAGTGGTATAAATATTACAATGTATATATATATATATATATATTTCCTAAAAGTCTGTGTTTATTTGGATCTTTTGGGTCTTACCTGGCTTCACATTCCCACCTTTTCTTTTTATTCTTGGGAGTGTCTGTGGCTTGTATCAGTTTTTAGCATCTTGCTACCTCAAAATTTTCATGGAAGAAAACCCGAAGAAACAATGGCAGCATGATCTGTGTGTTGTCAGACAAATTCAACAGCAGATTTTCTTGAACAACCACAAATTTCACAGTGCACCCTCAGGAGTTTCTGCATAGTAGAAGTCTGTGCTGCCATTCAAGTGCCCGTCCAAGCTGCCAAGCTATCAGTTGAGGGAAACAGTGCATTAATAAGGGGTTTTATTCATTTTTTATTTTTTTAAGAACTACAAGAAAATGTTTTACATATCTATAATAATTAATGGGATATCATTTCCAGTGTGGAGAGTTTGTACTGTTCCAGGTCAGCTCAACCCCACAGTTTTATTAAGCAAAGGGGAAATATCTTTCTCAGAAGAGTAGTTTACAGTAGAGACCTGATGTCACCATGGTAATAGAGATGTTGCATTTAATAAGGTTTTTCAATATATAACAAATGGAGAAAGAGCCTTTGGCTGTTGACACAGTGTCATTTGTCTCCTATAGGGTGCCCATGTGAACACGTGCACACACATGCTCACATACACACTCATACAGACTTGACATCACACACATTCCCTGTCTGCCCTTGCAAGACTTATTGATGGAAGCTGTGCCTTGCAGTTCTCTTAGACAGACATATTTGTAGAGAAGGCTTTACTTTTTTAACTTTCTAAAAATGTATTCTGTCCTGTCATCCCACAAACTCTATATCTAGACATCTAGACACCAGACACTCAGCAAAATCCATGACTCTTATCCTCTCTCCCAACTTTTTGTTTCATGGACCTGCTACATATTGTAGCAGCCCTGTACGCAGAGCTAGGTAGAGAGCAGAGCTGATCCTACTATTTAGGAAATACTGTTATAAAATGAAATATTTTAAAAGGATCAGCATTGTTTTTTCATAAACCCACCAGGAATGGCAAAGTTTTAATATCCATGCTGGTCTCTCGCTGGATGCTTACTGCTGGAAAAAAAGCCTTGGGAAATTTTTAAAAGGAATGGCTTAAAATTGCTGTTCATCATATGTTGCTCATATGTTGCTGTGTGGTCCTTTCTTCACAGAGGATAGTGCTGTTTCTGGTGTTACTGAGCAGCTGTTCATTTAGGTCCTCAAGGAATATTCCATTTGTACTCAAATTGTAGTCAGCAATAGATTCTCTAACTAAAAAATGAACAAGGTATTCTGAATGGGCACTGAAACATTTAAAAGGACAAGTTACAGAATCTATTTTAATTCAGCATATGAGAGGCACTTAGAGGAATATGGGTCTTTCATTATAACTCTGAAGTAAATAAAAGTATTTTTTCCATAAATTAAGTAAAAACACATAAAAAACAGTCTGGCATTCTGTAGCTATTTGTTACTATGTGTAGCACAGTTGGTACTGACTAGATCAGAAAATCAAGGCTTAGTATTGTAGGTGGTTCATCAAAAGACTTTATTTTTCCAGTGTCTTAATTCCAGTAATTATTCCAGTCTTAGCCGTTAGATTCTGAGGAGAATCAGGATAACACCTGACACTGAGCTATCTTAGGGCTCTGAGACTATCACTAAGCCTCACCTTCCTCTTCTATAAAATGGTACTTGCCTGCTTCTCAAAACAGTAGTGATTCTTTACGGAGCAGGGTTTGCGTGGTGCAAGAAGTCATAGTTCATGATGAAATAGCCAGTGTAGGTGACCAGTGAAGAAGCTGACATGAGTTTCCCCCCCAAAATAATCACCTATTTCTCTTAGCCTGAGTCTAAATTTTGGGAAATTAAACCACAGAGGAAGAAGCTTCCACATTTCATGGCAATTTCCTGTGACATTCACCATCCAGCTCTCAGCATACTGCTTCTTCATAGACTTAGGATTTTATTTTTTACTGAGAAAAAGAGCACTTCAAAGTGCAGTGATGATTGTCACTGTCTTTCCAAGGGCAGAGAGCCCATTGATGAAATTGTGCCTATGTACGTGACTACAGGGCATGGTTGCTTGCCCCAGACACTGTCATGACTTTCAGAGAGGTGCTCTTGCACTGTAACTATCACTGCAGGGACAGGATGGCTTTCCAGGAGAAGTGGTAATACCTAACAGCATAATGGAGAGTTGCACAAGCACGTTTGGACTGTGCATATTCTAGGATGGAGTCTTCTCCAGCAGTGATACCAACGGTTGCGTTTACTTTTTGCTAGTAGAGCTGAAATTCCTATAGATTCCTATAAATTGAAGCTCCCTTGCTTTCCCTGACTGACCTGAAAGGTATGAATCCAAAATCAGTGAGATAAATGGCCACCATAAAGAAATTAAATGAACTAAATTAGAATAGAATTAGCATGTATCATTTCTAAATACTCTAAAAGNCTCTTATCCTCTCTCCCAACTTTTTGTTTCATGGACCTGCTACATATTGTAGCAGCCCTGTACGCAGAGCTAGGTAGAGAGCAGAGCTGATCCTACTATTTAGGAAATACTGTTATAAAATGAAATATTTTAAAAGGATCAGCATTGTTTTTTCATAAACCCACCAGGAATGGCAAAGTTTTAATATCCATGCTGGTCTCTCGCTGGATGCTTACTGCTGGAAAAAAAGCCTTGGGAAATTTTTAAAAGGAAAGACTTAAAATTGCTGTTCATCGTATGTTGCTGTGTGGTCCTTTCTTCACAGAGGATAGTGCTGTTTCTGGTGTTACTGAGCAGCTGTTCATTTAGGTCCTCAAGGAATATTCCATTTGTACTCAAATTGTAGTCAGCAATAGATTCTCTAACTAAAAAATGAACAAGGTATTCTGAATGGACACTGAAACATTTAAAAGGACAGAATCTATTTTAATTCAGCATATGAGAGGCACTTAGAGGAATATGGGTCTTTAATTATAACTCTGAAGTAAATAAAAGTATTTTTTCCATAAATTAAGTAAAAACACATAAAAAACAGTCTGGCATTCTGTAGCTATTTGTTACTATGTGTAGCACAGTTGGTACTGACTAGATCAGAAAATCAAGGCTTAGTATTGTAGGTGGTTCATCAAAAGACTTTATTTTTCCAGTGTCTTAATTCCAGTAATTATTCCAGTCTTAGCCGTTAGATTCTGAGGAGAATCAGGATAACACCTGACACTGAGCTATCTTAGGGCTCTGAGACTATCACTAAGCCTCACCTTCCTCTTCTATAAAATGGTACTTGCCTGCTTCTCAAAACAGTAGTGATTCTTTACGGAGCAGGGTTTGCGTGGTGCAAGAAGTCATAGTTCATGATGAAATAGCCAGTGTAGGTAACCAGTGAAGAAGCTGACATGAGTTTCCCCCCCAAAATAATCACCTATTTCTCTTAGCCTGAGTCTAAATTTTGGGAAATTAAACCACAGAGGAAGAAGCTTCCACATTTCATGGCAATTTCCTGTGACATTCACCATCCAGCTCTCAGCATACTGCTTCTTCATAGACTTAGGATTTTATTTTTTACTGAGAAAAAGAGCACTTCAAAGTGCAGTGATGATTGTCACTGTCTTTCCAAGGGCAGAGAGCCCATTGATGAAATTGTGCCTATGTACGTGACTACAGGGCATGGTTGCTTGCCCCAGACACTGTCATGACTTTCAGAGAGGTGCTCTTGCACTGTAACTATCACTGCAGGGACAGGATGGCTTTCCAGGAGAAGTGGTAATACCTAACAGCATAATGGAGAGTTGCACAAGCACGTTTGGACTGTGCATATTCTAGAATGGAGTCTTCTCCAGCAGTGATACCAACGGTTGCGTTTACTTTTTGCTAGTAGAGCTGAAATTCCTATAGATTCCTATAAATTGAAGCTCCCTTGCTTTCCCTGACTGACCTGAAAGGTATGAATCCAAAATCAGCGAGATAAATGGCCACCATAAAGAAATTAAATGAACTAAATTAGAATAGAATTAGCATGTATCATTTCTAAATACTCTAAAAGTTATTTTTTGAAATTAATCCTAAGATAAGGACTATGTTGTATATACAATACCAAAGATATTCTTATCATCGCAGATATCTTTCCAAGACAAATGTTATTCATTCCTACTTTTGAATTACACTGTGGTTATCTCTGCAGACAAACTCTGAGGCAAGGAAAGAAATTTGTTTCCAATTCAAAACCTTGCAGAAGCAGTAAAACAGCATTCATATCCTTATGACTGCTGATTTTAGAAAAGATTGTCTTATCTGATTTTTGAATATTTAATGTATGTATTAGTCTGAATTAGTGATCGTAGCTTCAATTTATAGGAATCTATGAAGAGGTATTCCTAAATCATCCCATCCTATGGGATGAATGATCTTTTGGAGGTACGCATTGCTCTCAGTAACTACAGAAGTAGTTGAATGTGTTTAGCTCAGACATAGGTACTTGCTAGATTTAGGGTAGCCAATCTCACCTTTTTGTGTCTATGGCTTCAACATTTGAGCAACACGATTGCCGAATGGAAATTAAGACCAGTGAAAGGAAATGCATACCATAACATACTGAAGAGTTCCCTTCACCTGGTCTTAAGATACTCGCAGGATGATGGTGAGATACTAGATGTTACTGTTATACAGGCATGTTATATAATAAAAAGACAAGAATGCAATAAATAAGTTTTAAGGCTAACATACTTTCAGCTGATAATGTAAAAATACAGTATTGAACATGATGGGAAGCACAACTCTCTGCCTCCGTAAGTACAGAGCATTTACTTCCTTGCGATTCTATTAGGATGTTATCACTTTATCTCTCACTAACATTTTCTGATTTGAACCTGTGCAAATGTCAGCTTTGAATGACAGTCAATATTGCTAAGATTGTTATTAAGATTTGTCCAATGCTGTAAAGGAAGTACAAATGCTACATGAATAATGTGTTTTCTTCTACAGAGAGGAAAAAAACACTTAACTTGGAAGAGGCCAGGAGTTGCTAGCTGCAGTGGAGAAATGCCACATGCATTAAGCAAAATATTACATCTACGTTATTTTATATTGGCATGTAAGTGTATTTTGCAAAGATGTTGTCTTCGGGTTCGAGGGATGAATGAACCGTCTTTCCAGGCAGCAGAACACTGTTAGTACTTCCCAGCTCTCGCTAAATTGGCTTCAAGCAATTTTCATAGTAACTCCACTTCCATTGCATTTGTGGATGGAAAGAGAGCCACGGTTACGTATCACCTCTGTGGCAATTTCATTGCTCTATACCTGTTTTGAATATACTTTGCCCCCTCTTTCTCTTCAAATTTTTGTCAAATCGGTATGAACGACTCTTGCTGTCTATCATTTCACTGATAGAGAAGAAAAGGATGAGGCGATGGGGACCTTCTGCACCCGTGTTGGGTAGAGCTGCACCAGCTGTGCTGCCTGGTACCTCTGATAGACCTGTGGGAAGCGGGCAAGGACACTGAAACAGCAGTCAGCAAAAGCTTCTACTTTGTTTAGGAAAACACCTAAGGAGCCCTATGTGGTGACTTCAAAGACCTTTTATTCACTGCCCAGGGGTGTGGATATTGTGTTATACAAAATGAATCAAATTTCAAAGCTTGCAAAGGTCAAAAGCAGCCCCTGGCCAAAAGAGAGGAAGATGTTGATAGGAATTGCGCTTCTCCACAAGAGGCCACTTGAACACAGACAGCTCTTGTGATGTAGCACCTGCAAAGAGTTAACTGAAAACCTCCACAGTGGCTGATGGATGAGAGGTGATCACTCACCCCATGGACAGGCAGGGACCAGAAAGGCTGGGTCCTGGGCAGGAGTTTCACTTTACCTGCTTTTATTCTGTAAGCTCTTGTTAAAGCTACTTTTGACTGCTCTCATGCTAATCTTGCTTGAAACAGGCTAGTAGGCAGCTCTTTTCTTTGCCGCTTAGGCTAGGTCAGATACTGCAGGCATTAAAAAGCCTTGTGTGGTGATAGTGCACTTTCTGCTTAAATAAGCACGGGAGATGGAAAGCCAGGGAGAGTTAAAAAAAAAAAAAAAATGCCACAGTTCCGCAGCTTTCTACTATGCCCAGATTTGTCCTCCTTGGATTATAACTAATGTTATTTATATTTTCTGTATTTACAGGCCTATGCGATTTCAAGAAGAATTGATTAAAAAGTGCCCTGCTGTCCCTGAATTAAGCTACACTGGTAGCTTGCCACGCTGGGTGGAATACAGTCAATAAGAATAGCAGGATCATGTAAATATTCAGAATAAAGAGTTAAAGTAAGACTTTGTGTTGGCTACTTTTTTCAAGACTGACATAGCGCTAATGTCATTCATGTTAAAAACTATATATTTACCCTTGTTATTGCATGTTTTCAAGACTGGACTGAGCAAAGCTCTGAAATAATGTGGTCTGATCTCAGAGCTGGCCCTGCTTTGAACATGAGTTTGGACTAAAGACCTCATGAGGTATTCTACAACTTGAGTTATTGTGTGAGCCTATGATTACTACCGAGCGGTGAGGGTAAAATGCTGGAGGCATTTTAGTGACCAGTACAGTTCACATGCACTCTTCTGGACTAAAATACTGTCTAACAAGCTGTGCCTCTGAAACTTTATGCAGAATTTTAAAATAATAAATTTGGAGTTATCAGAAAAGAAGGAAATGTTTAAAGCAAACAAACGAACAAATAATTTTATCATCATGCCGTTTGAAATTAGTTTGTTGAAGGCAACACTCACCTTCACACAAAAATAATGAGCGTACATGTGCAACTGTCATCTGGATCAGGTTAAAAGGAGGCAGCTCTTTCATTGTCCTGGCCTGTGTCATGGTATTCTGCGTGAGCAACATCAGAGAGAGCCATCACATTTCAGCTGCCACCGCAGGGTGCCTCCAAACAGAGCAGAGAGAAGCAGCGCTTTGTAGCTACCACCTGCAAAGCTCTCATTATTGGCAGGTACTTTGCAATGAAGTACTAGAACAGGATAATTGCTGGAGATAGAATTGGCAAGAGTAGTATATGGGAGACACATTCAATTGCACATGAGTATGGTAGGTGAACTATAAAAAAAACAACCCTGCCATTATATGTTGAACAGCCGGCAACTCTGGATCTTCCATTTTGTTTACGGCAGAATGGACAAAAGGCTTGCAGTGCTGGCAATAAATAGCTTGGGGACTGTATGCCTTGTAAAGGTATTCTGAGTGCCTTTATGAGCCATAGCTCAAACTTTTGTGACAATAACAGTGAAGCATTGCAAGTTTATTTGCAAGATTAAGTCTAAATGTCATCCCCAGAGTGTAGTATAAAAACTAATTAATTTTTTAATTCTTTATCGTTGATATCAACATTCTCCACAGGAATTTGCATTTCTATATGACCCTTGTGTAAGCCAGCTTGCATGGGAGGGAGACCAATTTTGGTTTTGAGATTCATCGGTAGTGTTGTGTGTCCTGCTCAAATATTCCATTTATTCTGAATATTCTATTAGCAAGTGTAATTCTCTAGCCAGCCTTAGAAGAAAAATAAGTAGTTCTATGAGATGCACAATAACTACTTTTCATTACATAATATTTTGCTATGAATTTATATCTTACAGCTGTTCTGCCATATGGTTTCCTTGATGTCTCATGTAAGAAGTGAATTCACATTGGGATGTTCATGACAGTGAGGGCACTGATCTGGCTTTTTCTCTCAGGCATTTATTTTAGCAAACCTTGGCCTCAAATCATTGATAGCTGTAAACTTCAGCCCTTCTTTGGGTTGCAATATGGCTATGTCATCAAATATGAGAGTCAGAGCCTTCCTTGAGCAGAATTTTTGTCAAACATTCAAATTCAAGCCTCACTCTTGCGCTTTCCATACTCCCTGCTGCTGTCTTCCAGTGTCTTCCCATGAGGAGTGTTGTCCACAGATAGATATGACGCAAGATGACACCAGGTTATCCGCCAGGCTCAATGTCCATCTGACACAGAGCGGGGCAGTAGGTGGTGGGACAAGATGGAAAACTGATAGCATCGGGTCAGGGCATGCCAGATCCCTGCTGGGTGCAATATGGGCTGGGGAGGAGGAACGTTCGGGCTGCGGGGTCTGAATGCCCATCTGGAGAGGCGTGCAGCCCGGACTGTGTTCAGTCCTGCGCTGAAGGACCTCCTTTAATACTGTTGATCCTCACATGGTCTAAGCACTTTTTCCCCAACCGTTTTTTCTTTTGTACCATGATCTCTTTTTAACTGCATATGAGAACTTGACAAAAGTGGCAGCCACTCTCTCTTCACTTCATTGGCAAATTGTCCAGGCGATGTGCAGGGGACAGCCTGCTCCATTCTGCCTTACCTTCCCCCTTATCCAGAATGAAAACCACTTTATCAGATTAATTTTCTCTCTGCTCTTTCTGCACAGGTAGCAGGTGCTCAGTTAACATCCATTTGCACTGATGCAGGGCTGCCTCTACCACATTTCTGTTGGACTAAAATACCCTATTTCCACACTAAATATATGGATTTAGATCATTGTTGGCTCAAGATGTTCAAATCACCTGCCTACAGGTTTCTTCTGTAGATCTGAGAATAGCAAACATATTCCCATCTACTTAACACTTCCTCAAAGATGGGAGAGAGTAAAACTGAAACAAACAAAAAATCACACTTGGAAATCCATCCATTTGGCATCTGTCCCTTTTTCATTTTGGCAGACAGGGTTGCTGGCAAAACCAGTGAGGTAAGGGTAAAAGACAAATGGATCATCATGAATCCTTTAACTAAGCTGATATTTCAGCACAGTGTATGCCAGCATTTTTCACTGGCATACGCTTTATAGAATATACAAGACAACCACATCAGCATTGTTAATACATTGGCATTACTTGGCTTACTATTCATCTTCCTCTGAATCAGACCCCAGAGTTTCATGAAAATATCACACAGAAGTGTATCTTTTCCTAGTATTTATTTCCTTGAATGCAAAAACGAAACTAAACCTACACTATTATATCTTTAAAAAGTCTTATCCTAAAAGAGAAAGAAAATAGACTTTTTAAATTAGCCTGTTGTTGCCTAGGATGATATCTTTTTGAAGATATCTTGATCTGAAGATATCTTATGCTTGAACTTTCAATAGTTCAAAATAGTTGTAGAATTGTTTGATGCATCTTATGCTTGAACTTTCAAGCATAAGATGCATCAAACAATTTTACAACTATTTTGCATGCATCACTTCATTAATTTTCAATAAACTAAATAAACTATAATAAAAATATGGTTTTCAGGGAAAAGTTTTATTATGCTTTTTTTTAATTTCTTTTTTTTTTTTTTTTTTTTGTCCTGAAAACAAAAACTGAGGTTTGGGGAACAAAACTGATTAGATGAAGATGTACTGATGAAAATAAAGTATCTCAAATTCCATAATGAAACCACTCTGCAGACTACATTGTATTCTATTATAGTTCATAGTAAAGTTCATGCTAACTTGAATGGGTCCAGCATTGTACAGTAAGCAATGACAGATTACTAAAATTAGTAATTTTGAATCAAAGAAATTGATACACTTACGTACTGCAGAAGAGGTTAGATTCATTTATTCTGATTTTCTCTTTATATTTCTTTCCTTCCTTTCTTCCTTTCTTCCTTCCTTCCTTCCTTCTTTTCTCCCTTCCTCCCTTCCTCCTTTCCTCCCTCCCTTCCTCCCTTCCTCTCTCTCTCTCTAACTAGCTATCTGCTTACATAAATTTCATATTTTATTTTTAAAGGTCCCACAGGTGGCATTCCACAGCATTTGCAGGAGTGACTGCAGTTTCAGGAGGAGGTAGCCCAGGAGAATTTATCATTAATTAAATACTGAGTGTCTATCTGAAATGATGACCCATTATCACAGCTGATGTTCAAGAGGATATTGTCTGATATTTCAGAATTAAATTTGTTAAGTATTAAGGTGTAAATTTTTTTTATAAATGCATCTTGCTCCAATGCACCAAGGCACTGTAAAAATCACTGTAGAGATAGTATCTGAAGGAGAAGCAATGATTTAGGTAATCCAGGATACTATAATCTGGTCTAGTCATCGTATTTAATTACTTAACCTCCTTTCTGATAGACTACCTTAATTTCTCATGCTTGCTTAACAGAGATAAAAATTGTAGGAACAAAATTACAAATTTTATCTTTTGAACTGATTATGACTTTAGACTTTATTACAGGAAAATTTGTTTGTTTGGAAGAAGAGACAAAAAATGATAGGTTTGTTTTTTTTTTTCTTTTAGGATCGATTCTAATGTTACGATTTATTAATAGAAGGAGACTGAAATGTGAGAACCTAAGAAGGCAATATGGAATAACTCCACAAGCTACGAAAAGAATGAATAACAAACCATATATTTTTACTGCCATGACAGGGCACTGCATAAAAACACCAGGGGATGGATGCAAACAATGTACTGGGGAGAGTGACAATAAAACAGGGATGACAGTATAAAGAGAGAATGATGAATGTATTAACACAGGCAAGAGAGTTAGATAAAAGATTGCAGGGAATGGTAGAAAATTCAACCTAAGCAGATCTTGAATAGTCTAACAGGAAATAGTGCTATTGTTAGATGCGCATTTGATAGGGAATGTGGTGACAACAGACAGTAAGAGAATCTTTGCATCTATATGAAGAGATTTATATTTATGTCTCTAGATATACATTTATAGATATTTATACTAAATATATATTTTGATATTCCTGTGATAAATTTCTATAACCATATGATAAACTATATTTACAGTAGTAAACACCCTTTGCCTGCCTTACATGCACTACATTCTTTTTTTTCCTTTCTGTTGGTTCTTTCTGTAAGCAGCTCAGAACTGCTGTCAGAATTGTTGAAATCTGCCAGTTTTTTTTTTTTTTCCCTTTCTTCTCAACACCTCCAGAGACAAGGAATTCTATCTGCTCTACTTTGCTTTAAACAATACCTGATGTATGCACTGAAATACCCTATTTTAGGTAAGTTTGGATTTAAAGGTCCAGTTTCTCTTATCTCTGAGGATAAGGCAGAAGAGAACTGAAGATATGTGAATAATGAAGTATTATATGATAAACAAATATTAAAATATTAAGCTGCTTTAGTAAAAATTTCATTTCCATAACGTTAAAAGATTGATATTAGTCTACCCAAGAAAATAACAAAGCAAGTCAAACTAATTTCTTGTTTAAATCTTCATTTTCATTCCAAAAGATTTGCAACAATAAATCTATCACGGAGATGTATTTTGGATTAATGGCCACTTACTCAAGATTAGTCTCTAAAAATTTTCTTTTTCAACAATTGAACAAACAGTGAAAACATAAAATATATTTACTTTGGTGAGCTTTATGATGATGGACTTTTAGATGCAATATAATTTTGTTTTATTTCTTGCTAGCACTCTTGTGTTTCACTTCTTACAGCTTCTGAATGAGTGACTCTTTAAAAACCTTTCTCTTTATGTAATTATTTTCCATAGAGTAATATTTGAGATGTAGGGATCCCTGATTGCCTTTGTCAGAATGCGTGTCATATATTTGGGGCATTTGTTAGATGCTGAATGAAACACAGCAGCATCATGTAGAAATCTAGCAGAAGAATTGAATACTAATTTCTTCAGAAGCTATAAAAAGCTTTTATAGGGTTCACTCAAAGAGGAAGAAAAAAAAATTACCAAACCAAAAGCTTTTGGACATACCAACACATTTGCTGTAATATTTCCAGGATTTCAGAACCATTTTTTTTCAGGATTGCAGACTTCTGTTTTCTATTTCCTCCTGCAAATAGTATTTTCAGTATTGTAAGTCAAACTTCCACTATTCCATGGCATTCATTTATTAGCTGGGATTCTGCAGAATACCTTTACTTGTTGAGTCATCAGTGAGGGTTGCCACTTTCCTTTTTAAGGCAACAATCCCTGATCCTTCCCAAAATGACTTGGCTGAAATGAGCAGTGTGAGATAGATTAAAACTAGACATCGTTCACCTTTAAGTCTGAGAGCAGGGAGCTGAAAAACATAAGAAATTGTATATTAATATATGAACTGATGCTTCAGAAGAACAGTCAGAAAGAATGACTTTGCAAAAACAAGTCTGTCTTGGGGATTTTTTCACTGACCTATAATATACTTCTGGTTTGAAAGACCTGTTAAACAAAAACAGCTCTAGCCTTTCAAACCTATCACAGGTCTATAAATAACTTCACATAAAATCTACAGTACGGATAAACAGTATGACAAAGATTATATCAAAGAATTTTTCTCTGCAGTAAAAGTAAAGTCAAAACATCATATCAATGGCAGCTATTTTGGAAGATTTCTAAGACTACGTATGCCTATAAGGTGGCAAATTCTCCATGACTAAGAATACAAGCAATGTTTTTATGAGATTATAGCCATCCCAGCAAGATTCAAATGCAACATAAATGGACCTTAGCCAAGAAGTGACTGCTCAGCTTCTAGCAAAGCTTCAGCTAAGGGATCCACCAGAAAAACAAAACAAAACAACAAACAAATAAAAATCCCCAAACAAAAACCCAACTCTTGCAGTAAAAATATCTGCCAACACATTTTTGAGAATTCACCCACTGACTCACTCCTCAGACTTACTGTGTCACTCTAGCTGTTCTTCAAGGCTCTTCATGGTCAAGGTAAAACAGCTGTGAGAAAATAAATCAGAAAAATTAAGAGTGCACAAACGGACGTTGGCAAATAACTCCCAAATATGGATTGTTAATTGCTTCACTGGGCTGCAGAATTCAAGTAATCTGCTTACACTTCTGAAAATATAAATTCTATACTATACGGTTATTTGATTTGGCCATTCAGTTTAATCGGTTTGTTTTGGGGCTCTTTTCATAGATATATGCATAGCTGGTTGCCTTTTGTGAAAAATGAATCTCCCAAAAGTGTAAATCTATATGTTTATTTTCTATAGTGTAAGGTATATTGACTCTAGTCAATTAGTGCGTACTGTGCTGAGCAAGCACTTGTTAAAATCTGATTGCTAATAGTTGAGTTTTCATCTAGAGAGATGAAAATCCTGTCTTTGCTTATTGTAGACCCAGCTGAAAACTAGAGCCTTGTTCAACTTTGTGCACATGATAGCAAATAATCTTGTGACAACTGGAATGAGCTGAGTTTCAGCTTGAATAGGAACCAAGACAGGAAAGAAGACAGCCAATGAAAATTTCATAAGACAGACTGAAAAAAAGTAGGTTTTAAAGTACCAGTTCAATTTCTATATGCAACATATAGTAGAGAGAAGCTTGCGGTCGAAATAGCATACTGAGGAGAGTAGACATTGAGAAACCATGGAACCATTTCATTGATACCTATGGAGCTACGAAAATGAAGGGAAGAAAATGACTTGATGTGGTAAACTTGATATCAGAGGTGGTTTTGAACAGACTTATATGGAATGTTGAAAAGGCAAGGAAATGATTGAATTTATGCAGCATTTTTTGAATAGAGTTACAGGTAAATCTCTACTTACTATAAGTTTATTGTGCAACTATAAATCACCTAATATGGAGCAGGGAAAATAGTGCTCTAAATAAAAATATAATAAAGATTACTTTTTATTTGTTTTATTATATTGCCTTTTTTTTTCTTTTTTGTATTTAGAGGGACTTAGTATGTCAAAATTAATCAATGCTAAATTTCTACAAAACTAAGTTAATTTTAAGTCTCAGACAACAGAATCTGTATATAAGCATTCAACATTCTCAGTGTTAAGAATTCTGTTACACAGGACTGTTCTAATTTTGTGCTTTAGTATCGTATTGCAAAACAAACTCCAGGCTTTAATGTGAAGAGAGAATGAGAGAATGAGAATGACCTATTTTTTTGAGAGTCAAATAGAAATTCACATTCTTTTGAGAAAGGCACAGCAGGCAATATAATAACTCTGAGCCTTTTCCTAATAAAGATTTGACTAGAGACTATCATTAACCTAAGCTGTTATAAAGATTTCTAGATGCATTTGTTCCAAGGTAGCTTCACAAGTAAGAAGCTCTAAGATATCATATAAGTAGTATGCATTTCTGAGAGAGCTCCTAAGCGTTATATTATTATTACAGCATCATGAACATAAGTACTGAAAATGGGTGTGCTGAACACAAAAAGTACTGAGAGAACATTAGGAAGTAAAATGCTGCCAGAGGGTCTACCATTTCTGACTCCAATAGGCCCAACATTTCATTCCAGGTTGCTTTAGGTATGCCTCTGGGGAAAAAAAAAGAAAAAAAGACAAAAACAAAGCAAAACCTCCAAAACAACAACAACAAAAGCAAACAAACAATAAAAAAACCAACAACGACAAAAAGCACCCAAAACATTATCAAAACTCTTGAATGACAGATGCAGAGACAAGGATGCTCAGACATTTCTGAAGATCCACACTGAGATGGAGTAAGAAAATGAGATACGCTGAAAGAGGAGACGAGGATGAAAAATGTCCCAGTGCTCTGCTGTCATGAGCAATCATGTCATAGCATGTCATAACATCCCTTCTGCAAACGTCTGCAAAATCTTTAGGGGTCTGGACACACTGAGGACATCAGGCTGCATCTCACGCAAAACGCCAATATTGCCAGGTGGTCACCTAAATTTGTAAAGGAAAAGAGAGATTAACACTAGAGGTTACTAATTCAATCATGTTTTGGTAAATATAATAAGCCAAGTGACATTTCTATGGCTTTTCAAAACAAAACAGGTCTTTTTAATTACTCTTTCATAAGCCTCATTTTCCCTCAAACTTGTTAGAAAAAAAAAACGTATTGGAAGAACCACCTTGACATTCTGAATGGCTTGCCTGCTTTAATGAAAATGTGATTTTAAAGCCTCGTTACTGGTTGGAGGGCAGAGGGACTTAATAGCATTAGGAAGGTAGTTTGGAACAGCAATAACTCACACACAAGTAGTTTAGCATGTTTGTAATGTTATCTATCCTACATCTATTATATTATTTATCTATCTATCTATCTATCTATCTATTATATTATTACTTTATTATAAAAGTAGAAAATGCGTTTAGTAAAAGCAAACAATTTTAAAAACTCACTATTTAAAAAATAAGCAAATTATGAACAAAAGCTGTACAAGCCCGTTGTATTTCAACTGAATATTATAGCTTTTCACTACTAAAAGACCTACATGCCTTGTGCTTCAATATTGCAAATATTGACATCCTGATCAAAGTAATTGGACTATATTCTGCCCAGTTGTGGGGGTCATTAGAGAATACAGAGTACTTTTAATTGATTCCTGCTGATTTCATACCAATAAGAAAGCCTGACATTGAAATAATTACTATGTGGTGTATTTCTATTTTGAAAAGAACAATCTGTTCACTCTTGTTCCCTCTGGAACAGGAGGGTGAAATGGTAACCAGTGCATCCAAATGAAGAGAAGAAGATATAACTAAATTAATCAACATGTTAAATGATATTTTAACTTTGTTAGATTCCTCCATAAATCATTAACTATTGTGCTCTCCCTTGTAGTAACTAAATCAACACCTGCAGAGTGTACATATTCCTCTTCACTGAAGGCAAATGATGATAAATTCAAAAGTTGCTTGAAATTTTTATTTTCATGTTGAGATATTTATGTTCATATTATATATTTCATGTACAGTTCTGTGGGTATTTGTGATATATGAATGCTGAAGAATGCAGCTCAATCCCAAATCAAAGCTGATTCTTTAAAATAGCACTCTTTGTTTTTAATTCAATTAAAGGCAAGCTTCTATGTATCCCCTACAAGTCAAGATAATTAAAGACCTATATTTGTCAGTGATTCTTAGATATGTTCCAATGAGTAGATAAGAAACATTTGTAATTAACATGCTAATTGCTTGTATGCAGACGATGAGTTGTTAGAGTGGATTCAAAGTACTTGAAAACAGTTTGTTTGCCTTCACTCTTAAGCAGGCTAAACATTCCCACTTGTGGTCTTATTTACATTATTAATTTACTTAGCAATTTTTTAATAGTTAGTGCAAATACAAAGAGTGAAAGCCTTGTTTGGAGAGCTCTTGTGAAGAGTGCTACTTGCTCTAGTTCAAGCAGATGAGCAGACAATCAGACTGAAATGTGAGTTTTTCAGGCATATAATAGGCCCTTGGCTTATCAAAGTCTCTTATCTGATTGGAAAAAAAATCAAAGGTAAACTTCACAGCTCATGGAATTAAAAGACAAATGAGATGTCATAATTATCAAAGTGGCTAATTTAGAAAATTAAGCCATTCACATAGGTGACATAATTGCTTGTCACAATCACTCTTTTTCTCATTAGCCTTCTCTTCAGCTCCCACCATACAGGGGAACATTCTTTAGTCTTGGAAAATATTGCCTATACTGTAATCCTTTAATAGTACAGCCCATGAAATTAATGCAAAAATAAAACAGCTTTATTGATGTGTTATATTTGTGTGGTTCTGTTTGATCATGTCTCATATCGTAAAATCTGATATTTTGAATTTTGAGTATTTATTGGGCCTTTTCCCAGCATCTTTTGAAATTGCACAATTTAAAATTAATCAGTTAATTATGATGGAGGACTTAATAAGCCAGTGTGCCATATGCAAATTCTTTTAACAGGATTATGCTTCTATCACACAATGAATCTTTAACATATAAGGATTACGAGGTATATAATTACTATGGCTAGGAGATTTAATTGTCCTCCTAAATTGTAAATGTAAAGGAAAAATATTTTTAGCATCTACAGAATAATATGTCTTTCTAATATTTAATGTTCCTTTTGTGTTTGCTTACAGTCAATTTAAAATAGCACCGTAAATAATATTCCATATAAGAAAGTCATTTTCAGGTAGTAGCTATACTTCCCTGATAATCATATTGTTTATGAGTCAGCAAGTAGAGAAATTATTAAAGACAATTTCTAAGAAAAGAAATGAGTCTGGATTGCAATGCTAGTTCCAAGGCATGACATTGTAAATGTGCAAGGTTAAACATTTTGGATTAAAAACATGACTGTGAGATTGATTAGGGTCCTACAGTCTTGTAAAGTTGGTAGAACATAGCTGACATGACTTATAGTTTGCTGAATTCAGAGAGATTACATTGATGTCATTCATTTGAAGAGATAGTTCATCCTGGATGCATATAGTGAAGCTGTCATCTGTGCGTTTCACAAATATTCATGTGACTAACATGTTTTGATTAGACTAACGCTGAACCACACCATTGAATGGGTCATGTGTCTGAAACGCTGTGACATGCTAAAGTCAAAGCATGCATTTAAAAATAAGGAACAAACACCAGAAAATAAAATAAGGCTATACTCCCAACCCAATCTTTAAAGTGTTCTGTGAGACTCTGCTTTGAATATTTGGCATACTTAGCATATGCAGCTCTGAAACTCATATCTTATACTGAGCTATTAGACTTCTGACTGTAATAAAAAAAGTTAATATGTCATTAATCATAAACAATATTGGCTTCCCTATTTATGAACATATTCCCATATGGTTGTACATGAATATGCTTATTTATAAAATAGGGTCTTTCCCACCTTTTTTTTCTTCCCAACTCATAACTGAGCAAGATTACAACCTATCACTCCTAGAAGAGAATTGGCTTCGGCTGATAGTTTTTCAAACGTAAATGGAAAGTAGTTAAGTCTTATTTCCAGTAAAAATTTTCATACTTTTAAATGAATTGTGGCCAGCTTCAGAACACGTTTTTCTTTAATAAAAGTTATGTGTGCATTGGTTTTTCTGTGCTTACTGACTCTGTTCAGCACCCCAAATCCATGTCCAGTCTGCTGACTCATTGCAGATGAAGCCACCGTTTGGAGTTCCTATCTAGAAAGGATGTGAGGTGCTTTAATCCCTCCAAAACGTACTGACAGCCTCCTTCCCCCAGCCTGCTCTGGGTCTTCTCTGTAGTTTACTACTTTCTTATTGGAGTTGTTTTCTGTTTCTTTCAGTTCAGTTACTACAAAGAACTCAAACTTTACAAATATTTAAACACATTAAGCACATTTCCACTGTGCCTGAGCAAATACAGCTATTTACAAGTCCATATTGAAATAACAAAATCTGCACAAAAAAAATATTTGGTTTAATTACTTCTCCATGATTAAAGAACTTTGATTTTTTATCCTTTTTTTTTTAATTCCAACAATCTAATCTTATTTTCCTTCAGGTTCTCTCTCCTTGACCCAAGTTCTCTTTCCTAAGTGTACGTTCCCCTATCCCAGAAAGAACTCCAATTTTAAACAGCTCTTTTTAATATGACCTTTTCTTCTCCTCCTTTGCTCTGTGATATGGGCTGTATCTACCTGACCAAGCAACTACACTCCCAGCTGGAAGTACAGGCATATACTGTTTATATCCGCCAGTTTATATCGGCAGTACCTCTGTAGGTTCCACGACATGATCAACATTTCAACATATTCATTGTTTTCCAAGACAGTCATCCCATTTTAGCACCCGTTGTCCTCTAACTGCCTCTCAGTAAAGTATGTGATATGTGACACAGGTCCTTGGCAGAAACTCTTAGCATTGAGTTTCATGTAACTAATTATAGTTAGATGAAAGGTTCATAAAGTCAGAAATCATAAGTTATGCATAAATTTCCAGACTGTCATAGGGAAGAATAAATATTAAGCACCTGCTATTTTTCTAGAAGGCATTTTCTTATAATAAATATCTCTCATAGTTATCTGTCTGGTCTGAGGGAGAGGGAAAGGAGGTTGAACATTTGAGGCTGTTTTGTCATCTTATCTTGCCATTATTTGTAATGAGCCAGCTTAGATTCATCTCTCATTTGTTCCATTGTGAATTTCCAGTGCAATTCCATTGAAATAGTTCTTCATTCAATAGCATGCATAAAATAATTATGTAACTGGCACAACTGGACAGTCAGCCACCACAGAAGGCAGAATACATCTAGTTTTTTTCTTTGGTGTTGCATTCAATATTGGCAGTAAGATTTCTTCTTAAGCTTAAGAGGAAAATACTGACTTAGAACATTGCAGATATCTTACAAAAGGCAGGCCAAGTTAATCAAAAAGGGCACATTTTTTAATTTGGTCATCTGTTTTGTCCTTGTTTCTGCAGTAATTTCAGATAAAAAAAAGCCTTCAAATTTCAATGTGTTTATGATTTTGGTAAAAGGGAGTGAGAGTGCTTGTGAACTGAAGATCAAAGTAATTTGTCTTACCATGTCCTATCTAAGTTTATTTTACATAAATCATAGAATTATCACCTAAAAATGAAGACTAAAGTATCACCATTGAAAATGGTGACTGTTTATCATTACACTATTGGGATTGTTCCCAAATAGGCAGTGCTGTCCTCTAGAGGCCATCTTTAATACCAACTAGCTAACAGGTCAGGAATATATTTTATTGTGAAATCTGATTCCAAGAATGAAAATGTCTATCTAAAAGATAATCCAAGTGAGTGATAACATTTAAACAGGACAGGAAGCTGCCGCATGTTGACTGTTCAGGAAAACTCACTCGTTTTGTGTGTCTATGACTCCACTCACTCATGCTTACATTCTTTGCATTGGATTAATCACACTCAATTTTTCTCACTGTACTTTTGAAAGAAAGCTGGAAGGAGCTAGTAAATGCCTTCCTCTTTTCCTTTCTTCTCCTAGACTTCCTGACCCTCGTTCAAAAGCATTTAAAGAACATGTGGGATATATCATGTCTGACTCAATAGATAGCCTTTCAGAGTTCTGTCTTTCTGACAGAAAGCTTCTTCTGAGCTTCTCCTTTCTTTTAAGAAATATTTTGTCATTACCAAACTAAGTATGTTTTCATTTATTGCTGTGTGTATCTGAATGTATTGCAATGCATTGATGACTCAGAAATTAGAACCACTAAATCACTAAAATTATTGAACACAATATAGCTACAGGGTCTAGAGGGAAAGATGACTCAACCCCACCATAATTGGCTCTGCATCTAAAATATGGTGATACCATGCCCCATAGAATTTCTCTGTGTAATCTTTTCTTGACAAACTTCAAACTCCACAAAGCAGAAATGTAAATGTAGGATATGGGCGAATTATAGACGTAAAGCTGGGAAACACAGATACAATGAAAACTGTTTCACTGATGTTGAAGGCTTGTGTATACTGATGTACAACTCATTAGTTGCATTCTGGCTAGAAATGTCCTAAGTTCTGATGAAGCTTTTAAGTCAAGTATATTTCTCAAAGAACTGGAGTAACAGACTGTGCAGCACCTGAAATGCCAAGTATTTCCCAACGAAGAATTCAAAATGTTGAACAAACCATTTCTCATCACTTGTTCTTTAAAGGTGAAGTGTGATACTTGCTCTAAGATGGCTCAAGCTGACAACAACCAAGCTTTCCATGGGCTGCTAGCCCAGATCTCCATTTTATTTTGATATATTTTCTCTTATGGAAAAGGTGGTCTCAAGTATCTTAGGAGTTAACAAGAACGCGGGTGTAGGTGTTGATTTTCATCTCTCCCAATAGCAGATTTTGTCATCTAGAGGTAGGTTGTCTATAGAGCTCAAGTTGGTCAAACTGAGAGTAATCATTTTTCTCTTTCATTAGCTCTGTAATGAACATGGTCATCTGGATGAACACGTACACCACATGCACTGATTCTAGGTAAATAAGGCTGGATTCAAAGAGAGGACCATTTAAGGAGTTGCGCTGGTAAGCTTATAGATAATATAGCTCATATTTTTTAATAATATGGAATGGTAAATAAGTGAAGGCTGAATGAGAAAGAAGTAAGAAATATCTACTGAGACATAAATGTAATTGTACAGTGCAGCTGAAGCATCTGAAATGCTAAATGAAAATATTGTTCTTCATTATCCTTTATGGAAGCCTAGAAATCAGCACTTCAGTCAAATTCTGATAAATAGGACAACTTTCAGAATGGTAAAGAAACTTGTCCTTGGCATTCTGCAAAAGAGACAGACATGTCTTCTGCGTAAATACTGTTCTCTGGTCTCTGTTTTGACATTTACTCCATTTTAATCAACTAGATTTTAAGGCACATTTGCTTTGATTAGATTTGAGATTGGCCTTGCCATAAAGAGAGTCTCTCCAGTGGCCAATTTTGGAAAACCCCTGAACAGTGATCAAATATATTTATGATGCCCTGTAGCTATGTGTTTGATTTCCTTGACATAAAAAGGTGGGGGGAGGGAAGGGAAAGGTTCTGACTCTTTAAAGGTTTCTGTGGTTGTTATTGGTGGCCTGCAGCCACACATTCTCTTACATGGTGGATCAAAGACACCAACCTTGTGAGAGTTTGTCAATACAATATAGGCACTACTTAAACATATTGCTCAAAACATTCCATTTTGTTTTTAAAAGGTTCACATTCTGGAGACAGTTCATCTTATTACTTGAATGAAACACGGCAATTTTATGTACTCTGACATGTCATTGCTTTTTCTTTTTTTTTTTTAACTTTCTTTCTTATCTTTTTCCCTGAGGGAAGGAAGCTTCAATAGTATCCTAAGTAAGAGTGAATAAAATAGATATATAGCTTAAGTTTTATTAACTATCTTTGCTGTGGTTATATGATTCTGATTTTTTTTTTTATTTTTCACTATTTTCAGTATGATGTAGAAAGCTAGAGACCACAAAGAGTTAAATAATAGCCTATGCTAGGTTCTTATTTAGAAGGAAAAGGTAGTTGTTTTGACGTAGGTCTCTTAGCAACTAGAAATTTAGTCCTTTGTTTATTATAAAAACACTTCAATTTTGAAGGAAAGAATTTACATTTCTCATTTTAGTTGCTCTCCTTACTTTCCTCACCGCCTGTCTTGCTAGAACCTAAAACAAAGCAAAAAAAAAATGTTTCCAAATATGCATGAGAATATTTTTGAGTGGCAAAAACCAACTGAATACTTAGCATTAGCCTGTTTTCTTACTATTAGTATTTAGGATTGATGCTTTCAATGTCTAGCACTTTCGAATAAGAAAAAACCTGATTTAGGTTGCCAATGAAATTTTGCAATGTATATTCGGTTTAGATTTAGTATAGGTTGCTATTTTAAAAGATAATTTATAACATTAATGAAAATATTTTAATGCACAAAATTATGCAATTAAGACAACGAAGTAATGTGGATTGGGAGAGGAATACAATGTAGTAACAACATTTCTGAAAATTTTATATAGTCTTCCTGAAAAGCTTATATATTTAAAACTAAAGTCAAAATCTGATTAAATAACTTGAATAGATTAAACACTATTATAAATATCAATAGATGCCCTAATGGCAGACTATATTTCTCTCAGTATACAATTATTTCAGATGTAGCTCTTGAAAACACATTTTATATTTTATCGTTTATTTGCTTTTTTTGTATGACAAATGAATAAAACCTTCCTGTGTATCTGTCTTTCTGACAAAGAGATATTAGTGATAGATAATATAGTATAGCATAGAGATATTGGCTACAACTCACAAGCTCTGTAAAAGAAGCATCCTGGACACTTTTAATTTCCCTATGATAGGCCTGAATGAGATCAGAGGTATGTGACTTTGGTTAGAAAGGTTCAGGAAAGACTGGAGTTCTACCTAATACAGAGAGAAGGTGGTAATGGGGTTTCTCCCGTGTCCTACTATTTTCTTTCCAGTAGATAGATGTCTTCTAGGGTATTGTAATACTCAAGCGATGTGTCTAGTTTTGAAAAGTTAGCACCACATTGTCAGCACTCAAATCTAGTGTAATATTTCTCATAAAATAATGATTAGGCTACTCCAAGGGAACAATCAAGATGTCCCTTTTCCAATGAATGTCAGTTTAGGTCTTATGCTCACTGTTTCTAAATAATTAATCCAATTGGAAAGTTTGTTTGGCACATGCTTTACCTGGCAAGTCTTGATAAGGGTTTTTATTGTGCTCTAGAAAAGCAAAATACTATTATTTTGGAGAGACCATGTGATACAAAAGGAATTAAAATTTAGCAAGTGAACATAGTTGTAGCAAAGAGCTAACTCACTGCAACAAAAATGTCAGAGGCAAGCGACAAATGCCTTCAGCCATCTGCTCCCCATGATCAGATTTAGGGCTGTTTTGGCCACTGCTGTGGGCAGTTAACCTGCTGGCCAGGATATTTCTAGCCCATGGGAGGTTGCCTGCATAGGACTGAAAGGTACTATGGGCCAGCTGAGGTGGCACGGGTCTGTCCTCACCACTGGCAAGAGCATCGAGCTCTGAACTTTGATCAGGCTCCCAAAAATCTAACAGCACAGTAGCTAGTGCTTATCTAAGTGCGGTTTTACACATCACAGTACAGAGTAGCTTTTGCTTGTTGTCATTAAACAAATACTACTCCATCTGCATTTCTCATTCAGGAAAGGGAAGAAAAATGGTGCAATCTGTTTCCATATAAGTTGCTAAAATATCTTAGTTAATTATATCCCTCTGAAGTATAAATTAAATATGCAATAATGCCTCTGACAAATTAATGAAAAGAATTTTATCTTTCCAATAGTTTTATCATTGCTTTTATACACATCAGTTCAGTCTAATACGCAGTTAACTCATTCATCTATCTATGCATATAAATCATTTGTACTTGCAGTTCTCAGACTCCTCATCAATAACTTCTAGGAAGACGGGATCTATGCCGATGTTATTGGAACATGGGCAAATGAAAACTAGGATGCTCACTGAAGTCTGCATGATAATGACTGATAAACCATCGATTTATATACAGAAATGAAAAAACTCTGTTGGAGGTCCAGTGTTAATGCTTGGATTTCATATGTGGTGCTCATTTAGAAAGGGAAGAATGTTGTATAAATGATTGAAACAAAGCCAGTTCTCAAGTCTTATCACTTCCTATTGAAAGATGTAAGATTTGATTCTGCTCCTCAGGCTGTTTTTCTACAACTTCTTGTAAAACCAATGTCTGCCTCATTAAAGTTTTTATGTACCTGCTTTGACTTCATCAAACTTGATTGGTGAAATAGCTGAAATGCACGGTTATAAGTTCAGTATTTTCTTTCAAGCCCTTATGTACAGTTTTCAACCAATGCATTTCTTTTTAAACAAGCCTTATCTTACAGCTTGTTAGCATATAATTGATTTGTACAAATGCTGTTACTATCTCTCTGATCTGTTGGATGTTTGTACTGTCTTCAAGTCAGTTGTCAGTCTTCCACTGAGAGATCTAGATCTTAATTAATATGATATGACACTGTTTAAAGAAATAGCATATGTTTCCTCTGTGAATATTGCATTTCATCCACATTACACATTCAAGTGAACTGTAATAGATTAACTGGGCCCGTTCCACGTCAGGTTATAGATGATGCAAGACAACCTCTTATCTAAGTAAAAATATGTCCAACAATTGGGGTGAAATCACGGCCCTTACAATCCTTCTAACAGAAATGGGTCAAGCTTTTACTCATGCTGGCCATGTAGAACTTGCTCCTGAACTACTTGTACTTCCAGGAACATGTTAGTTTTATATGACACAAATGACTGAAATGGTCCAAAAGCGGTGTGGCCAGCACTTATGTTGTTGAATTTTTTGGCAACTGATGTGACTGTCTTATAGCTTGATGAGGTTGATTGTCTTATACTTTTCAGACTAATTCTAGGTGAATCAAAGACAGCACTGGAAACAGCAAATTTCATACAACTGCTATTCATTCTTCAGAATTATGCGTTGTTAAGTTGTTGAATACACTTTAGCATAGATGGCCATTCTCCCGAAAATTCATTTGTCATTCTCAATTTGTTAGTCTCTCTCTTTTCTAAGGAGTTTTAGAAAAAGAAATATGATATATGGATAATGATTTACACATGCCTATTAAGATAATAGAAAAGATTAGTGAATAATTTACCTAGTGAAATGTATTACTATAAACTCTGGCAAATAATGCCAAACAATGCATATAGGTGGAAAAACAGGAGTAATCTCTGATCAATGCAATTCATTTACCTAGAAACTAAAATTCAATGGACTCAGCAGCCTTTTTATCTTATTATTCTTCCATGAACTAGGAATACCTCTGATACTATACAGTCACGATAGCATCCAAAATGCTTTGCAAATAAGAATCTTTTCTAAACTAAACAATGAGGTAAGCAGTTATCTTTCTTTACAGATGTCTAAATAAAGGCATGGAGGAATTAAATAATGGATCAGCCTCATTCATAGTCAGTCATAGGAAAATATATCATCCCATATACTGAGTTTTTCTATATTGGCACATATGCATAACTTAAATTCCATTCTTGTAAGTGCAGAAAATGATGTGATGTTATACATATATATTGCTGTGCTTCATCTGAATCCTTATTCTAATGCTTCAAAATACCCTCAGAAATGAACATAGACACAGAAAGTCAATACATCTGTGCAACTTGCAACCTGTTCCTTGGAATATCTTGGCATGTGGAATAAGACTCTCTACTAGTAATTAGTACTAAGCTAGAATTCATTGTAATTAGTACTAAACTAGAATTCACTTAGAAAGCACTATGATGAAAAGGCCCCAAACACTTTTACAATATTAAATAAATAAATCCTCCTGATGAGTGACTATAACGTGTTTGCATTTGAGGGTTCCTAGAACAATGTGGATTCCCAGAGCTCTGTTGCTTTGTATAAACCACGAAAGTTCGACTGATGGTATAAAAGCAGGATCCCCATAGAAACTTTGGGTCTAATACTACTGTGTTCCTGTCTTTGCAGCAGAAAAGAAATCTGAGAGTTTTACAGAATGAGTATCTCATATTTGCAAAAGTTGCTTGTACTTCTTAATCTACTAAATTACTGGGGCTACATAGATGAAACCTGGGACATATATACCTTCCCACAATTTTATTGCTTAATTTTATGAGGAAACACATTCAGTGGCTGATTTACTGGTCATTCATCATTGATGAGTGTGAAACTCATCCTTCTAGTAGTGCATCCCCTCCCTCTCACACACTCATGTGATGATAATAGAGTCCAAGTCCTGACACAGCTGAAGTATAGACAATTTGTCCCCAGCCAGATGAACACAGAGATGCACAAGCTAAGGAAGGACAAGTCTCTTACTTATGTAATAGAACCAGTGGTGAGTTATTACAACTAAGAAACAGAGCAACATGTTTCTTTCTCCAAAGAATGGGATTGGCACAGACCTTTGTAATACAATAACCTATTCCTCATGAAATGAAAATGGAAAATTTACTGCAGCTGATTTCCTAATCACAAGCAAAGTTATATGTGTGAAGAGATTATAGTTCTGATGGTGTTGATCTCCAAAGAAGCATGTAAAATACAGTGACAGGTTTCAATCACTTTACACACACACACACACTCACCCTCTCCCCAACGCCCAGAATATGAACTGAAAGATAGAATATTTCTATACCCCTAATTTGGAGATACTGGGGTTTTGCATGGCTACGGCTTGAAAAAAAATGTATTTAGAAAGTCATAAGAGTTTTCATAAAAATAGTGAAACATATTTCAGGATTAACATATTAAACTGTAGTTGAAATTTAAGTGAAATAAGTTGATCATTCTCATCTGGTTTCCCTTCCTAAATGACAGACTTGATCTTACCTTGCTTACCTTATTTTGCAATGCTTATTTTTAAGCTACACTATCACAGTTTTTCAATGACCTGGATGAAGGCACAGAGTGATCCCTCAGCAAGTTTACCGATGATACGAAGCTGGGAGGAGTAGCTGTTACGCTCTGGGGTATCAGAGCCATCCAGAGGTACCTGGACAGACTGGACAACTGGGCGGTGAGAAACCTCATGAAATTCAACAAGGCCAAGTGCACGGTCCTGCACCTGGGGAGGAATAACCCCAGACACCAGTACAGGCTGGGGACTGACCTGCTGGAGAGCAGCTCTGCTGAGAAGGACCTGGGCGTCATGGTGGACGACAGGTTGACCATGAGGCAGCAGGGTGCCCTCGTGGCCAAGAAGGCCAATGGGATCCTGGGGTGCCTTAAGAGGAGCATCTCCAGCAGGTCGAGGGAGGTGATCCTGCCCCTCTACTCAGCCCTGGTGAGGCCACATCTGGAGCACTGTGTCCAGTTCTGGGCCCCCCAGTACAAGAGGGATGTGGAGCTGCTGGAGAGAGTCCAGCGCAGGGCCACGAGGATGATCAGGGGCCTGGAACATCTGCCCTATGAGGAGAGGCTGAGGGAGCTGGGCCTGTTCAGCCTGGAGAAGAGAAGGCTGAGAGGGGACCTCATCAGTGTCTATAAGTACCTCAAGGGAGGCAGTGAGGAGGATGGGGCTGGCCTCTTTTCAGTGGTGGCCATCAACAGAACTAGAGGAAATGACCACAAACTGAAACACCAAAAGTTCCACGGGAACTTAAGGAAAAACTTCTTTCCTGTGAGAGTGACAGAGCCCTGGAACAGGCTGCCCAGAGAGGTTGTGGAGTCTCCTTCTCTGGAGATCTTCAAGACCCGCTTGGATGCAGCCCTGTGCCACGTGCTCTAGGTGGCCCTGCGTGTGCAGGGGGGTTGGACTAGATGACCTCTAGAGGTCCCTTCCGACCTTAGGCATTCTGTGATTCTATGATTTTGGGTCAACTGGAGCAAGATTTCTGGTTCAGCACAAAGCGCATGAAATCTACTGGACATTTCTAGTTCAGTTCTAATTTAACTGTTAAATTTCACGCTCTGGATCTGATAATTTTTTGTGATTTTGGAGTTGATTCAAAATGTAAACCCTGTGAAAACAGAAATGGGAACTATTTAATTCAGACCAAAATTAATATGGACTCAAGCTTTGTGAAGTGTTCCTGGAGAATTCATGCCAGTTGTAAGCTGCATATTGTTTTGAAGTTATTTGTTGATGAACTCTAATGTTATCAGTAATGTTCAGAATTTCCAAGTGTGTTCTTATAGTGTAGACAAGACTAGAAATATTTTCTTTGAACAATTCACATTGGCTTTGCATACCATCCTAAATAATGTGGATAGTTTTCATAGCAAAATATAGACATTACTGTAAATAATTCCTGCCCTTTAAAGATCATGGTAAATGCATTGGGTTATGTTATAAAGTCTTTTGTTTTACTACCCTCCACCTCACAAGACTGCTCTGAAATCAGTCTGCTGTAAATGAGTTAATTGTTAGTAAAGTATTTTGAAGGTAAGTGGTAAGCATTAACATTGCACACATTCTTATTCATACAAACACAAGTAGAAAAGAAAAGAGAGAGGAAATAAATTAATTGACATCTAGATCAACTGTTTTTGATCTTGATGAGATTATGAAACTCATAACAATTCCTCACTTGCAAAATTATTTAAGATCAATCTTTCTGGACATAATTATCATGTGATTAATATGAATAAACTAAGCAAAGAACAGACATGATAATTTCATTTCATTCTATTACATCGATGACCATTGTTTCAATGTCAAACAAAATTAAGTTTTGGCTTCAAAAAACTACATGACAATCTCAGGATGCATTTAGGATGATAATTTTATGGGTTTTTTTGGCTGGGGGTTTGTTTTTAAATAATGTCATGTGCATCTTTTATATCTTGCTGAAAATCTTGATGACAAATATCGACACTAGGCTGTGCTTTAATACTGTCAAATTTTTAATTTCAGAAAGTGTAAACATTGCCAAGTTTTGAAGGTCTGAACCAAGGATACTGGCATAATTTTCAATGGCACAGGTAATACCTCAGCACCTCCCTTCAACATAAAACCCAGGGGTTTGACACAAGCAAACCTCTCTGTGCTCCACTCCATGCATAACAATTCTGTCACACATTCACTCATCCTTCCTGAGTATTCGTGAATCCACATCCTGAATTGTGTTCTGCATATGAAGTTCAAGTGATGTATTTTATTGCTGATACTGCTTCACCTGTATTTAGTTCCAGTGACATGGAAAACACTGCAGCCAATTGTCCTTATTACAGTCCCTGTGTATTTCTCCCCAGTGCTCTTGCACAGGGGGAAGATGTGAGCATGGAGTGTACTTAACTGCCAGGCTGAATGGCTCTGTAATGTAGCTTCAGCATGGCATAAATTAAGCTGTCATTTTTTTGGCAGCGAGTGCAGAGAGGCGATTTTCCTGTACTGTAACATTTGAAACAACAATTTTCTGGCTCCAGTAGTAACTGACAGTTCCGTGTGATACATGCTCGACATTTGCGCTGCAGGGGCTGCAGCTGGAAAAAACCTTCAGGGTAAGGTATTGTCTTTATTAGCAAATTGAGCTTGCAGACACATAACACTAACTTTTCCCAACTTTTTTTTTTTCAAAGAACCTGTCACCCTAAAAAAATGTAGTTACTATCTACTAGGTTTCATCAAGGTATTTAGCTAGGTTGATATATTCAAAATGCTATTTTTGGTAATGACTCCAGACCTGTTTTCGTTAGGAAGATTGCTTACCCAGAAAGAGCTGGCCACTGGCATTTTATTGGCTACATGTATCAAGATGATGGCTTGAAGGACAGCCAGGCTTGGAAATGATCTTGGAGTGACTGGCCAGATTCAGGCTGCTGAAGAAATAGGATGTTGATGAGGTAGTGACAGCATTGGGATAGGAGCAAAACAGCCCTTTTCTAGCATGCCAGTAACGCAGACTGCAAACATACCCTGCCACAAGCTGTGAGGGAAGCCTCCCTTTGCTGTCTGACAAGTTGTAAAGGGTAAGCAAGGTCATTCCATAGGCGGGAGGGAAAAGAGGAAATTAAGGAGTCACCTGCATGAGTGCAAAGTCATTTTATTAAATGCCTGGATTTCACAGAGGTCTCCTCTTTCAGAACTGTAGTCAATTTTGACATCACTTTTTTTAAGGATCTAGAGACATATTCTGCTTTTCTGTTACAATGGTGAAGTCAGGAGAATTACTGTAGATTTGCAGTTGTGTGAGTCAAGGTAGGAATCAGCTCAGTCTATTACAAGGTCACTTTTCTACCATTGCTAAAAAATACTTGTGCTCCTTTGGCATTCAGATATTTTGACACCTCTATATACTTTTATTATGCCTGGCCTGAATTACTGCAATTCCTTTCTAATTGCTCCCTTGCCAGCCTCTATTACCAGGCTTCACTACATTCTCCCTGTCACTTATCATTGTCCATTTGAAATATTCTAGCCATAATGCTCACATTTTTAAGTAATTTCTTCAATACCTAAGTTCATGCTAGTATTGCCTTTGAGATATGGCTCTTCAGTGTGCTCTTTAATCCTAAACCTATCAACTGCATGAAAATCTACACAGTTTTTTAGTCCCTTTAGATCTCTATTATCTTGTATTTGGCTGAGTTTCTCAGAACTATCTAAAAGCCCTGAATGGCTAGTTTCCTGTGAAAGGAAAGCTTTCTAACTTTGTCTTGGAAAGGCTTGGCTGTGTACATGGAAGATTTCAGAGTCTGCGTATTTTGGGACAAAAAGAGAAGAGGAGAAAAAAACATATTTTAAGATGTTCAGTACTGAGTCCAGTTTATGGAATCTCTGCTGCTAAGGAACAAAAATTACCTAAATACACTGCTGCCTCATTGAGCTTGCCATGGTTCACATTCTGTTTAGACTGTGTGTTGTAATGTAATATGACTTGGCTCCTGACTTTCTCTACAGAGACATACAATCTTATTGATACAATTAAGGGTCTGTCAATGCTTCCATTACTTCTTAAGACTGGGTAAGCCAAAAGTGAGAAGTGCTTATCTCTAAATGCACCAAGGGAATTGTTACATTACATTCATACATACTCTCATCCATCCAAAGGAAAAATTTGGGATTAATTATTGGAATTAATATGGAAATTAATGTGAAAACTTTAATCCTAACAATGTAAGCTTTGTATTCCAGTGCATTAATAGTAGCTCTGCATTAAGCTACTATGTAAACAAATATTTATTCTTATCTCTGAATGACATACAAAATTTGTTTGTCAAATCTAGAGTACCAGATTATGCTTCTGTATGCTTCTGTGTCTTTAATGCAAATCTGTTCAAAGACAATAATCTATCTTTTTAATCCACCAGATCTCAGTCTGTCCGAATAGCATTTCGAACAGTCTAGTAGTGTGTTTATTTGCTTATTCCATGGTCTTTAAACTGATCTTTCTATCCCAGAAATATGATGGTTTAAGCTGAACGGCTCTGCTGTTCTGCTCCATATGATCAGCACTGCTAGGTTTTAGTATTACTGTGCTTTGTCAATGTTAATGTAATGGCAAATGATGAAGATGCCCTTTGGCAGGAAACACTGCTAGCCCTTAATAATAAACAATTTCTGCACCTCAAATTGCTGCTATACATGAGCAAGTTTAGTCAACCCCTGAAGAGAACCTGTACCTTCTCATTACAGGGCAGCAGTAGTGAGAAAGCAATTCACCAAGCCATAGGGTTGGCAATCACCCATATTTTCTGCTATGAGTAAATAACTTCAATTGATTTAATCATAAAAGAATAACAGGAAAACTATATTGATTTCCAAATCCTTAATGTGAACATCAGAATATATTGACTAAGTTGCATGTAAAAAGGCTGTATTCATTTGTATGAACTGGAGAAATATCAATATTTGATCATTACTCTTAACAAAAAAATATGACAATTTGTGGTCATTCAAAATGGACTGAAGTAGCATTATGCAATGCTATGTTTCAATCTAGAGTCATAGAAGTGATAATACTCCATACTATTCATAGGCTAAGAAGAGAAAAATCCGTAATTTGGGGCACCTCCTATAAATAGTAATATGCTACTCACATAGCTCTGGAAAATAACACAGCATTGCTTTTATTAAACAAATCAAGTTGAAGACTCACTTAGTCCTGTAAATGTGCTCACATCAGCAAGCAATTAGTGCTACCCAAGCCAAACAGTGCCAAAATCGCAAGTTAGGAATATTATACTCTTCAAAAATTCTTTTAATATTTTTTCCAAGAGAAGTACTGAAACCGTGATATTTCTGCTGGTATTATTCCCTAAACTCATCCTTATTTGCAATGAAAGATACAGGATCAAAAGTTGCTTAGAAGTGCAATTGGTATTATCTTGAAAAGACTACTCAGGAATAATTTGTATATTTATTTATTTATTTATTAAAGTAAGGAGGGTTTCAGGAGCTTTAATTCTCTTTAGTGTAGCTTATCAACTGGAAGTGAAAGCATAAAGAACTCTGTGGCCAGTCAGCTTGTTACAGACACTTGTTTGAGAAGGGCTGATTACATAATATATACACAAAGAGTGATGCCTTCGTCCAGTCAAGCCAGTGGAAATTTTGCTCATATCTAGAGGAATCAGCCACAAACCGAAGCATCAAACGTTCCACAAGAACTTAAGGAAAAATTTCCTTAAATTTCCAGCTAACACTGTATGCATGCACAGCACATGCCTGGGACCAGTGGTCAAAGCAGACTTAATTGCCACTAAAAATATGATGAGGGTATGTGCTCCTGGACCCAAAGTGGCCTGCAATAAATCAAACTCTTCTCCTTCCTCAATCAGTAATATAGACATTCTCATACATTTTCTTCATGCTCCAGTGAAGATTTGCCAGAGGATTTTGAAGAGCACTCAAGACCAATAGAACTTTCATGTGTATGTGGTAAATAACAAGATGTAATTGCACATTTAAGGGCCCCAAACAGCCAGTACACATTATTCCAAAACCTAAAGTTTTGTTCTTTAAGGATCCTCAAGGGGAGTGTTCCTTTAGTACCAGAATTAGCAGCTTACTCTGCAAGACAAAATTTGCTGGAAGTAGAGGAAAATTTTAGGAGCTGGACTAACTTAACATGAAATTCACTTGAGAGGGCTGTGAAATAGGAATGAAAGCAAATTGTGAAAATAGTCACTCAAGCTATATTACACATAAAGAAATATAAGGAGAGGTAGGTTTTTTGAGAAACTGAGGCAGGAAAGTTAGGAGAATTGGCTGATTATAGCTATGAGTCCAAACATATGGAAAACAGCAAAGTCGATATGATACAGATTTTAAGCCTTTGAAATTCCTGGAAATATCCTAATTTATTTCATTGACTTTGAATTCAACCACACACACACATACACACAAACACCAAACAAACAAACAAACAAAACCTTTACTTTAGAAAAATGTATTGCAAAACTGCATAGGAGTCACAGAATCCAACAGAATAGTATCTTTTTGGTTGGAGCATTTGAAGGAACAGTCATTTAGTGTGTCATTCTTAAAATTACTAGAAAGAATGACTATTCATTAAGAAATGTGCAAAACATCTGAACTTTATATATTTTTTCAGGTATATTTAATAGCCATCGGATTATTCATGAATAGGGCAACAGATATCTTTATCATCTTTCAAGAAATCAAAATGATCATTGCATCAGTAAACAATATTCAAACAGTAATTGTGTTTTTGATGGCAGAGGGTGACGAAATATTGCCATTCAGTGCTACATGTGGGTCTGTGCATGACAGGTTATAGGGTGGCCAACTCACTCTACCTTAACTGTGGCAATACACTCACTCTTTTCCAATTTTCTGTAGAAAAAAATGTTACTATTGTGACCTGGAATATTATGAAGAAGGTTGTGACCTAATGATGTTGCCTTTAGTGCAATAAATAGAGGTCCAAAGAGCGATAAAACTGAGATCAGTGTTACTTAGTATGAGAAAACTCTTATTTCAGTGCTGCTTAATATTCTATATGTAGAGTGATACATAATCATTATATTAATTTTGATGACAAAATCATAACTTAAAAGACATGCTAGATATGCTAACCTGTCATCCACAGATCTAGAAACTGAATAGAATCTATAATTGATGGGAGGTATATATAGCAAATCAATTAATAACAACTCTAATAGTATTTATTAGTTATCTTGGCAAGCCAAAGTCTTTACTGGTTTAGCAGTTTGCTCCAGGTGAACCATTCATGCCAAATCCACTTTTGGTCCTGGAACCCTCAAATTTATCTGACTTTGGAGTCTTATGAAAGGCAGGTAGTTAGAGTTTTCCACTGCTCATTTGAAAGTGTAGCAACTATACATTCTGTCTCTATGTCTAACTTCGAACATCTATGATTTAAGTTGGCTATGTTCTAAACTGCATATAGAAAGTTAAAATTAAGAAATTTAAATGATAGGGTATTTCTTCTGCTTTCCAGTATATAATTCATTTCTCATTCAATATCTCATTTAAATAGCAAAATATTTTTTTAAAAAGTAACATTTTAACCTTCAATACTGAAACACAAATTAATGAAAGATAAAATTGGATCATTATGAATTATTTTCCCAGTTCTGCATGGGAAAGGCAGAAACTCAGAATTTAGAATGAAAAAGATCCACTTCCTAATTGGCTAACTGCCCTGAAATAGTGCTCTCTAGAAATGCATCAAGGTGCTCTGTCCAGCTAGAATCCATACTAAGGTGTAAATATCACCAGGAAGAATGGCATAATCGATAGCTCGATGGGGCTGTTTTTTTCTGGGAATCACAGATGGGTGCCGCAGACCCTTTACAGAAATGCACAGCTGAATCATGTGGGTATATAAGATTGCCCCTGAAAAACACATGTGCTTTGTCATATGAGCCCATCTCCACCAGTTAATAATGATGGCAATTACTTGATTTCTTATTTTTGCCTAATCAGTTTCTGAGATGAGTTACTGGAAATATAGTAGCTCTTACAATGACTAAGAAGAATACCAATCCAGCTCAAATCACTTAGCTGAAGCGATTCCAGAGAATGTTTAATCCCTGGAGATATCTGTCCCAGTTAGTTTGGACAGAAGATTAAGACCATGAATTCATGATTTTTTTCATGGTCAGTAACATAGTATGAAAGTGTCATTTCAATTGTCCAGTGATACAAAACAGAGGTCAAGTTGTTGATTAAATATCTACTACCTGAGAGGTACATGCTGTTCATTGAAACACTGATTTTTTTTGAAATCCATTGGAAAGAAACCCAGAATAAATAGAAAATTCCCTGATGCCAGTTCTTAGTTGATATTGCATCAGCACTATTTTCATATTAGAAGTGGTTTAAAAAAATCATATGTTGAGAAATTATTATCACAGAACCATACAGTAACTGTAGCATATGACTATATATCAACTTCTTTCATAAGCTGTGTCTTTTATGTTCCTGATATAAACAGCTTCTAATCCACTGGACATTGTGAATCTGATGCTTCAGAGTGTCTTAAGGTTTGTATAAGATAAGTGGAAATGAAGTTTGATTCATCAGTTACCCAACATGAATCTGAATTTTTGAAAATCAAACCTATTTACATACATTTAAGTGTCACACAACTACTATATATTTGGCTAAATAAGAGCAATAAAGAACCATAAAAGACTGTGACACTAATTTCCATGTTTGTTGCACTGTTTTAGCACTCTCATAAACCTGTAATAACTTTAACAGACATGTTATCTGCAACAGCATATTTTATCCTCAGCATTGAAATAGTAAAGACCAAACTGGCAGAATAGGTAAATCTTGATTTTTCTTTTTATTTGATCTTGCTGAAATGTTTGATCATTAATGCATTTCTTAATCCCCTTTTTAATGAACCTGTTTTGGCAGTTAGTGTATGTCACATTAATTTTTTGGACTTGGGCTGTGGGAGCTAAAGAGCAGACTGCTAACAGGGCTCATTATTGTGTATTTCTAAGGCAGTCTTTCCAATAACCCTATGTTCAGCTCCTTGCAAATGAGAATTTGCTTTCAATTAAAGGCAAACAAACAAAGAAAATGGTTGTTTGTTCTAGAGCAAGGAGAACCTATTGGTTGCCATCCCAGGACAGCTGATGCAGAGTGGAGAAGAAAGAATTTAATAAGGACTAGAGCTCGCTTTCTCATGCTGTTCTCTGATTCCATCCTTAGGTCATCCTGCCACAGTAGCGCCTGCAGGCTGGGGAAGAACTGCCTCTTTTTGTTGGGACTTTTCATAGCATTTCTGTCCAAGGTGTGGAAGCTGCGAGCTCTCTGGCAGTCTGTGACTTCATAGAGCAGGACACGTCTCTCCTGCTCTGCTACCGAGTGCTTCATGCCATGATAAAGTGGCCACACCAGGAGCTCTGTTGCCATTAGTTTGCTCTACAGCAATCACTTGCAATACAAATTTCGAGGAGCGTAACAGCTTAAAAAACTGTCATAAGCCACACAACTTCAGGCAGTTGTACTGAGACACAGGGTTTACACTGCAGCATTATACCAATGTGAAGCCCCCAAAGGAACTGAAGTAGTTAAAAGTAGTACGAAACAGGATAGTTAAACTTCGTCTCCAAACAGCTGATCACAAAAATGCTTTAGGGATGTAGTCATAGCAGAAGTCTTCCCAGGTAATAACATCCTCTAGGGACCACATACTACCCCAGCAAATATTTGAAGTTTATGTCTAACTCCAAAGTTCAGTATTCTATACTTTATCAATGAAAAGCTCACCCTACGAACGGTTTCACTGGAGACCTTTTCCTGTAAAACACTTAAGTGTGGCTCAGGCTTCTATTCAGTGGGTGTTTACATGGAGCAGAACACAACCTTACCTGACCAAATACACTTGTTTAAATCTGAGTGCAGTTATATATTATGCCCATATTTGAAACAATTATAACAGTTAACAGTCACTCTCAGCATTCATTCCTAGCACATCCTTGTGCTTCTTTTGCTTCTCTGAGAAAATTATCTTGCCTGGGATACTGGGGTGCAGTTTTCCCCAGCAGCGGCTACAGTTCCTGCACAGGTGATAAGCAGTCCACGCACCTTCAAGGCGGGCATTAGCAGGGTGTTGCCCGCTTGCCGCAGCAACAAAGCACTTCCTAAGGGTGTAGTAGCTCAGACTGGAAAAGATGAACGTTTCACCAGGGCTCTGCTGGTCCCTCAAGGGCTGCCCAGGGCTTTCTGCAGTGCTGCTTGTCTGTCAGATATCTTACCTCCTCATAACCCACTGTCACAGCCGTCTCAGCAAAAAATGCAGTGTAACATAAAAGCGACCTCAAGACTTATCATTTCAAATGCAGTGGCACACTTATATTTATATAGTCCTACAATGCCAAAGCACTTAAGTTGCTGTAAAGACATTTAGACTAGAATAAATATCGTCACAAGTCAAACAAGCAAAACTAGGATAACACATTTTGATGCCAGCATAATTGCCTCTGTAATACCACCAGTCTTGATAGAACACTTGCAAACCAATTATTTATGCTGGTACAAGATCTGGGCACTCTCAGGCCTTATTTGTCCAAACACACGACCTGACTTTGAGGGCAGGGCATTCTTTGAAGACTGCAATGCACAGAAAAATCAATGTCAAACTTAAAATAGGGAAAAGGAGAAAAATAAGTGTAAAATGTGTCTGTGGCTTCCATAAGTGGCATCAGTTTTTTAGAAGCAATCTTTAGCAGACTTATTATTAGCTGGTAAGCTATCGAATAGCCTCTTCCTTAGACAAGTCATTTAAACTACACTTAAGCTAAGCGAGAAACCAAAAAAGAGGGGAGGAAAAAAGCCAGTTTACAAAGCTTAAAAGGCAGATTTTCACTTCAGTAGTCCTAATCATGAGTAACTGCAAATGTAAGATAATTCACAGAGATAATCTCCTTCTGGAAAAAAAAAACCTGCTGGTTTGAGTAAATGTGATTTGAAAATGTTTTCGTTCACTTTGCTTCCATCCTACGTATAGTTCTCTGTCATGCGCAATACAACATAAATGCTACAGTACAAGGCTTGTCTAGCAGGGTTATTTATTTTAAAATTACTCAGATCAAGCAGAGGCTATTTAATCCACAAGGCAAGTATCTGGATCCTTTCTGTTTATTTGTTTACTTGATTGAGCTACTGTCCTCCTACTTGCTGTCTTCCTGAGTTGTTAAAATTCACTCACAGCAGGAAACGCTTACCTGCCTTTAATTTATGCAGCAGTTTAAACCGTGCCATCACTGCAGGTGTGACCAGGCTTTTGTTGAGGCTTCTTGCAAAAATTTCTGATCTACCTGCTTGAATCTGTCAAGAGCCTATTTGTATGCATGGGGCTAATGTGCTAGAAATAAAAGCCGCAACCTGTCAAATAAACTCCTGCACCTGTATGAAGCAGTTAAATTGTTCCATCTACCATTATTCTCTGAGATCAAAGGGCCCTCACTGCGAGGGGCTCTGAAGAAATAAAGCAAATGATAGACCTACTTGTCCTTGAGCTAAAAAAGAAGGGGTTGGGGGGAAGGAAGAAAAGTGGACTAGTTCAACTACCTGAAGGAGCTTTTGTTTGGCATGGGCACAACATGAACGCATTCTTTCACATTAAGAACCAAGAGGAAGAAATTCATTCACCCTTATTATAGTGACGTAGCTGCGGCATTGATGTGTTTTTAACCTTGAATAATTGTTGTCTCTAAAGCTCCAAACAAGTTTTATCCTGTCCACAGGTCAGTTTTGTTACAAAGGCCAATTAGTGGTGCTACCTTAGCCTGCAGCAAAAAGCCAAGTAATGGTGGGGCATGCCTCATCCAGAGGTGATGAATAGCCTGTAGAGCTATAATTTGAGAAGGGGGAGGGGGGCCTTTGAAGCATTTACCTTACATGGAACTCCATTGTCACTGCAGGCTGTTTGATCTTTAAATAATTTACTTAATGATCTCACCATGGGAGCAATTGGCAGAACCAGATTAGGTTGTAAGGGCCTAATGGACATGGGAAAACTTAAAATTACTAGAAGAGAGGTATGTACTGAACTGATTTTTTTCAGTGTAGATTCATGATTTATATAGGGGGGAAGCTATAAATTATAGTATTTGCTTGATGTATTCTGGCAGAGGAAACAAGAAAAAAAAGAATCCTGCATTTTGTGAATGTTTCAGGGAATTTTAATCCTTGCTCTTTTAGTCTTTGTGGTTTTGTTTTGCTTTTCCTTTAAAAAAGACAACCCAAGGAAATTATTGTTTTATAATAGATTAATGGGTCAGCAATAAAAACCTTTGGCCATTGTGAATAGACTGTTGTTCAAAGGTCATGGTTAGCATAATATTTCATTTTTGATAAATAAAGGTTTGGAAAATCTGGGGCTGAAGCTTGTGAATGGGAAAAGTGTAGCATGACCTCTTTTACTCAGTAAATACTGTAAAATAGGAATTATTAGCTCACTTTGTAATCATACAGGAAAACTAGGCTACGTTTTGAGGAAATGGAATTTGGGATATACTACAATATTCTGAAGATATATAACATTACTCATCAATTCACCCGTTAATTATCTGCGGATAGAAATTGTTACTTTATATTGTGGTATTCCAGTCATGTGCACAGGAAACATTAACAATTCAAGAGAAAAATTAATAAGGCCTAAGAAGAATGAAAGATCTTCTAATATAATCACGATATAATCACTCAGTATGTTCCTTTGCAAATAAATACCTTTATGCGAAACCAAAAGCATTAGGAAGAGTTTGGATCCTACATACATATTACATCCTATTTCTGAATCTTTCTATTGTACATAATTAAGGGAAAGCTCTCAGAGATATATAAATATATATAGCCAAAATGTCTATATAAATACAAATAGAAGGAACAGAAGTACTATTTTCTTAGTACATGTGAATAGCTTTTTAAAAAGTTGAAAAGATGAGCAGCTTATGGTCCCTTATCTGTAAGCAAGTGACACAGTATCTCCTACTTGTTTTGATTCATGTCTTTATTTCTAAAGCCAAACTAACTATATTTCTCTTTTGAGAAATTTTAAGATTTCTTCAGGCTTCCTGCACTTTCTTTCCCTTTTTTCAGTACTGTTCTTCCTCTTCTGGGTCTCACGTTGAATATAAGAGAAGGAGAGCTCAAAAAAATCTCAGAGAACTAAACAGCAAAAAAGTAGCTTGTGATGGTTGAGAACAACAAAAATAAATTCTTTAGCTTTTCAAAAATATATCACAGAGACCACATTTTCCTTCAGAAAGTTTTTTTTTTGGAATCCGTGCATAGAGGCTTCCCGGAAAAGTGTTTTTAACAGTACACAGTCTTCTAATGCATGTGCTTTCACTGCAGATTTAAGCTAAAGACTTACCAGTGTTTCTAACCTCCATCTTCTTAGTATGCCAGACCTGTTATCTTCGACATGTGTTTTCAACCGGTACTTCAACCGGTACTTTCCTGCTTATCCTGGTGTTTACCTTGAAGTCCAGGAATCAATCTAGGATCTTATCCAAAACTTCTGCACTTTGTGCCTTTGTGTCTCATAAAGACTGCCTTTCTCCCTACTCAGTTCCCACTTCATCTATTTGTTTAGTTCTTATTCATGTTCTAGACTAAAAGTAGATTTCCAGTGTTTATATTTCTGATAACCATTTCTGCCTCTTACTCCTCAATTTTACTTCAAATAAGTAATTTGTTTAACATTATTCAACCACAGCAAGAACTTGCTTTCTGGGACATAGAGTCTAACTGGAGAATCACATCTGAAAGACATTCCTTCTGGTTTCAGCTTAGAAAGAACCAGGAGTCTGGAATGCAATTAAAACAGAGGAGACCTTCTTGGCAGTATCTCTGGAAATTTGTTACTGAGAAAAAGTTAAAATTTTCAGAGCTTAAGACAATCCTTTTCTATCTGCTTCTGCTGTGACAGGTCTGATTTTGCAGACTTTCTGGTTGAGCTTTTGGTTGATCCTTCACGTTTCATGATTTTTTTGGTGAAAAATAATCTAATTGATAGAGATAGTGGTAGGTCTGGGGACATCTCAACAAAAGTGAGAACATAGGATCTGACTAGTTCCTGAATAGGTTTGTTAGTACAGTCTTCTCCCAGAAATGAATCCATTTAAGGTGAGTTAGGAGAAAAAAATAAAAAAATACTGGAATTGGTGCCATAGCTGAGTTAAATGGTAAAAGTAATCTATGTTATTTTTAAGAGCAAAATTAGAGTATAGATAGAAATGTATTGTAGACTGTAGACCAACCTCAGTAATTGGCATTGGAAAATAGTATTTAGGTATGCCAGGGTTACCTTTTTCTTAGTTGTAACCTTAGCTGATAGTCTACACATGCCAATTTTATGGTCCCTTCTTCCATTCCAGTCATTATATTTTTGATCTAGGAGAACAAGCTAGGGTCAAAAAGTAAAGCTAACATTAACAATATATCAAAAGTAATATTTAATGGATTAATACTAATGTAGTACTAATTAGTACTAATGAATTGATGCAAAACTGAAATTACATATTTAGCAACTATAAACATATAATTATTAAATTTACCTACGCATTCTGAAGTATTCAAAAAAATATGGTGTTAGGTCAGTTAGGCTGCTCTGATGCACTTATGTTACTGTTACCTCAGTGCTCCTGTCCCACTCTCCCAAGCACACCACCAAACTTTTTTCTTTTTTAAAAAAAACAAAGCTATGTTAAATACATAAAATGTTTTGTGAGCAATAATAGGTAGGTGTATTGAGATGAAATAAATGCTTGTAAAAATGGAAAAGGAACTATAACTTAAATGAAAAGAATGGTCTAAGGAACAGAGATTCCTACCTCATGTGAGGTCATGAGAATTGTTAGAATTTAATTTTACTGGAAATAGATAAGACATTACTATTTGGTGCTGCTAAGACGTGACATATGTATTTTTTTTCATTGTCAGAAGGGAAAACAAGAATAAAAGGAAGAGAAAAAATGCATTTGAGTTCTCAAAGCATATCCAAACAGAAAGGGAGTAAAGTTAAGGGAGTATGATGCTGTCCAGCTTCTGTATTTTTAAGAGATAAGGAGCTGCACTCAAAAACAAGCCCCACCACCCAGAGTTGGAACAGGTCTCTAGTGAGTATATAACTTGTAAATAGTTGAAGCAAACAGAAGACTGCTCCATATAAATTATTTTATTGTTAACTAATAAAAAATTAGCAGAGGTGCTTGGGAAGAACAGACACCTTTCAACAGAGCACATTGCAGAGTCCATATTGTAGAGCAGCTTTGGGGAGGTTCCCAAAACACACAACATCATAAACAATATGTCTTGAAACCATAGTGCATTGCACAGGGTAAAGCACAAAAACTCAACTAGAGGTTCAGATATGCCTCCTCCATGTTACTCTATCATATTTCTATAGCCATTCACAGCCAGTCTATATGAAAGGATTGAGAGGAGTATCTCTTTTCATTGCAGGTGGACAGCAGAGCAGAATTTCTACTGAAGTGTCAAAAGGTTTCAAGTGGAAAATACTAGGTAACTTTACATCCTTCAGTGCTTTTTCTTTCCAAACCTGATGGCTGCGTAACAGAGTAGCACAATGGAGAAAATGATCTTATATACTTTCTGAATATTAATCCAGGATACAAACCTGTGAAAGCTAGGTTGGTCTAAATTTCAGTAACCTTATGTAGTAGTATATAATATTGTATATTGGGGAAAATGATGAAAAAGATCATACTTCAAAAAGATGCTTTCAGAAAATATATAGTTTTAATTTGTCCATTCACTGTTATTCTAAAAATTTCCAATTAAATGGACAACCCAAGGCAACCTACTTTTTTATTCTCCACATAGGAATCTTGAATGTATTGCCATCATATATTTATACTAGAGACAATTCTGGGTAAACACAATCCCTGAAGATATGAAACTGGGGCAAACTCAGATGTGCATAAACTGAAAAACTCTTCTCAAAGCAAGCAGGAGTTGCGCATGTTCACACGTAGCTGCCAGACCTTGTATAGACCTGGGCGACATTTTTTTCAGATTAGTTAATGTGATGTTTGCGTATGTTCAAAAAAATTTATTAATGGTAAACTGCCTCTTTAAATAGTTGTGTGATTTTAGTAATAATGAGAGGCATAATCATATACCCTTGATGACTGATATCCTCAGGGTTTTTAAAGAAGGCAGTCTGGAAACTTAATAAGCACTAGCAACCCTGACAGCATACCTGGGGTGAAAGATTTCCTCCAGGGGCAGGAAGGGTAGATCAGATTCAATAGATCAGCCACCATTTGGCCTCTTCACTGAATCTGCCAATTAGTGCAGAGCATTATGGCATGTTTGTGTTGTGGCAGCTACAGAAAGAGATCTGCCAAACTCATTCTATACAGAACCCCAAACATCCATTAGATGCAAGATGCTTTTCATCCTGATGAGTTGGATTCAGTTCAAACTAATGGCGAACTGATGAGAAAGTTCATTAACTCTGAAGCATTCAGTCCCTCAGGAGGTATAAACTAAAAAAGTGGGGTCCTACAGATATACACAACATAACAGAAATGATGTTAAAATATTGAAATTACAAAGCCAAACACTTTAATAGTAGGAAATGGGAGAATTAAATTTACACTTAAAATTTTGTGTTGTCTCCTTTTGCACATGCATTATAATGCAGTCTTTAATTGCATCCTGTCATTTCTATTCTTTCCCACATGTATCCAAGGACCACAAAACCTCAAAACCAACTTCTCCCAATGAATGTGATGAAGTGAATGATATGTGCTCTGTCATGTTAAAGATCCAGGTTCTGCTATTGCTGGAAATCTGTTTTAGGATATTGCTGCAATAGATGTTGCATGAAAACTGGAAATGCAGTTAGGTAAATAGATAGCTCTAGGATTTCCATTAAAATTAAGAGTATTTACAGCAGATATCCACAAATAACAGAAGGAAAGCCTGTGAATGCACAATGCTTTTCTGTCTTTCTGTTCACATATTCTAAGTGTTTATTCTTATCAGACACTGAGGAGCACTTGCTTTTCAGCTGCACTTCTTCAGTGCTGTGTGTCCATGTATTTTGGAATGTAATTGCTGAGGATATCTCAAAGTAGTGGAGAAACCAGAATCCTAAAAATTACCCTTTCTTTGGAGCATCTTTTCTTTATCTACCATGTAATATAAAGTTTTAGTGGGGAAAAGTCTAAAAGCAAGGCATGATGTAGAGTCTGGTGCCACTGGAAAAAATCTCCCAAGTTGGCTTCTGATAGCCATCACAAGTTGAACAATTTAAACCTTTTCTTTACCATACGATTTCATGCAAATAGAGGAGTGCATGTGAGCAAAGGCATCACGTACAGGGACCCAGGAGCATAAGGTAAGCTAAGATGCTGCTATGTAAAGTTAAAAGGGAACTCACGGTAGCTATAAGTGCAAAGATAATTTCCTTCTTACATTGTCAAAGCTAGTGTGTTATGCATAGGATTATCCAACCATAGCTGCCGTGTAACATGGAAATGAGAAAAGATCATAAATAATAATAATAATAAAAATACCTAAGTAGACATTTACTACAGTTCTGTCTTTAGACTCTGCTATATCTCTGCTTCGCTTCATCAGGAAGTTCAAGAGCTTGTACAAGGCAGCACTGAGTTATGGAATGTTCCTTTATTAACAGGTGCTCCCAAATAGTGCTAACACGAAGACAAAAGAACTCCTTTCTGCTGTGATGTGGATATATGTGTCAAGTGTTCCTTAATCATAAAGATGGTGCACACAACCTCTGAGAGTACAGCAGTCAGCAACCGTGCATTTAAGCCACAGGAAAAGGTAGAAGAAAGGAAGAGTGAAATGAAAAAAAACTCCTTTTTCAACCAACTATGCAGCCACCCCAAGCTACCTCATGACTTTCCCACAACTCAGTGAATGCCTGTTCCAGATCATGCTTATTTCATTAAAATCTCTCGTCTTTACTAGGAGACACAAATTTTGTATGTGCATTTCTAAAATAAAAAAAAAATTTAAATACAGATTAAACTGTTGACTTCATAGACTGTTCTCTCAGCCATGCAAATATGCCAGTCCTTGACCTTTAATTTATCTCCATTGATATTTTAATGTGTATGTATATTTGTAGTATCAGTAAATGTATTCTCATGTGTTAGTTGCCCAAACAGAAGCAGAGTATAATCCTGAAAGTCACCAGAAGCTTTAAAGCTTTATCTAAATGCTTTAAGGTACGTTTGTAGAGTTTATTGAGGAAAGAGGAGAATTATTAAAAATCACTGATTATCTCTTATATCATGTCGTTAAGGTCTATCCAAATGAAGTTGATGTGAAGTGCAATATACAGGGTGTTTTAAAATTCAGGCTCATTTATCAGTGAATTAGTAGTTTCTGAGTTTGATTTCATCTTATTTTAAATATATTTCTAAAGATTTATATTTTTAAGTTAATAAAAAATTGTCAGATTAATGAGACATTCACTGATTTGGATATTTACAGACGGGTCACTGATAGGGCACCATGCTGCCTGAGGTATGGTGATGGTGTATTGTTTTAGTCTCTCCTGGTCTAGTCAAGGCCTGTGTGAGACTGTATTTGTATACATTTGTTTTTTTAGTCAACGTTTCTCTTTTTATATCTTCCTATCTTCTTTCCCCATAGATCTCCATACAATAGTTTTTCCCTTTTATCTTGTTCAATGTAAGAGATATAACACCTAGATGAAGTGTGCCTGTTGCACATCATATTCATATGACTGTTTGCTCTGAACTTATGCACCGATGTTAGAATTGGTGCAGTGTGGGAAGTACCCTCTTGTGGGCAAAGAGAATTTTACAATCTTCTCTGATACATGCCAACTCCAGCCTGGTTTCTTTTGGAGATCTCTTTGTGATTAAAAAAAAATAGAATCAAACAAATATACAGGGCTGGCAACAGGATTTTGAGACTTTGATACACAAAACTGGCTAGCTGTGCTCCCACTGAGCATCTATGGAGGAGCCCATAAAAGATCCTAAGAGCTGTGACATGCAGCACTACAAGAGCTAAGATTTAGCTGGCTGCTTGGCTTCTGGTCAAAAGCTTTTAGCCATTTTATGGGGAAGATGCTTGTAAAGAAGGGATAAACAGTGACAGGAAGGGAGTGGGGTGGCTCCAGCTCCTCTGTTATGCCTGTCTTCTGCTTGCCATGCGCTACTGGTTTTCTTTAGCCCCACAGTCCTGTGGGGTGAATAATCAGCCCATCAGAAAGCTTTATCCATTGTGCAGGGTCTGCAAGTGTGACTGAACTGCTGTAGTGCGCGGCAGCGGGAGACTGGTGACATTTCCCTGTTGGCTGTCAGGCAAGCAGAGTCCCAGCTCCACCAGGCAGCACCATGCAAGGACGTGTTCTCTGTCCTGTGCTCCAGCCCCGGGAGATGCTCACCTGTTCCTGGATGGGCGAGAGGTGGTGCAGTTGGAGCAATTTTGTTTTCCAGTATCTAATAACCTGCTTTTGTCATTTAAATCATGGGATTAATTCTACTTATAAACCTTCCTTCTAAATTGTGTGGCAATTATATATCATTTTAATTTTAAGCTGCTAAATATCTTGAAGGAGCTATCTCTCCTTGATTGAATGCACTTTGCCACATATGAAAATATTTAGCTTCATTTCATCATTTTTGTATTAAAAGATAAATAGCTATGGAATATTAGGTATGTTTAAACACATTTATAAATGTTTTGATTTAAATTTATGCCAATGTTATCTTGATTGAACTAACTAAAAATGACTCCAGAAAGGTGTTTATTTGAATGAGTTTGCACTAAGAAAAAAATAAAATCTGTACATTTGAGCAGCTCCTTGTCTTTTAAAACTGGTTGCTTCTCATATAGCTAAAAATTCAGAGGATCACAGAATGAAGTTGGAAGGCTGCTTTGCAGATAGCTTCGTCCAAGCCCCTGCTCGGTGCAAGGCAAACGTGTTCACTCAGAGCATGCTGTGTTTCACCTTGCTCGCACTGCCCCTTGTCCTATCACTGCACACCACCAAGCCTGGCTCCATTTTCTTTTGTACTTTTCTCTCCCAGCCCTTCCCTTGACCCTCAAATCAGGTATCTGGGATTAATAAGATCCTCACTGAGTCTTCTCTTCTCCAGTCTCATCTCTGCACACATGAGAGAGAGCCCAGTCACGTAAGTCATCTCTGTGGCCTTTTGCTGGACTCACTCCAGTAAGTTAATGTCTCTCTTGCACTACAGGGCCCAGAACTGGACACAGCACTGTTGCACCCTGTGGAGGCAGTCACTCAGTCCTTCTGTTCCTTCATTAGGAATGAACCCGTAGTTCCCAGACACTTACCTCTTTCAAGAGGCTTTTAGTGTATGCACAAAGGACACTTCCTTTCAACGTGAATCCCTGAGGTCAGCTGGGCGCTGCATCCGGGGAGACAGTTAGTCTTCGAGCCCGACGCTGGGCGCCCTTTGCGGGCGTATCGGGGCGCAGGCTCTCTGAGATGGCGAACAAGGACCTTCATGGAGGGTTAAACACAACCTCTATAGCTGCCGACCACGGAGCAGCCCCCGACCCGCCCGGCAGTACGCGCAGCCCAGCAACCCAACCAGTCAATCAGCGAGGTGATCACGCGCTGCCCACGCGAGGCTGCGGGGCTGCAGCTCCTGCCTCTGCTGCTCAGCCCCTGCTCTGCTGGGGAGACGGTGCCCCTCGCCGGCCCCTGGCCAAGTGCAGCGCGTGCCCCTTGTTCGCCTTTTGCCATTGCGGTTCTGGGGAGGATAATGGAGAAAGGGAGGAGGAGGCCGCCGTTAGCGCCGGTTGGACCCATCACACAGGAATCCGCTAGGAGCCTTGACCTGTGAGTCCCGGGTCCCGCACCTCCACCATGGCCTCACTAGGTTGGGTTGGTTCTTTTCTACCAAAATGCCTCAACCCACCCCTCCGAGGAAGCAGTAGGAACCACTGAGAAACTTCTTTATAAGTTGATCATCAGTCAATTTGGAGATATGCTCCACACTCCATAGTGGGTGGTTTCCAACAGCAACTGGTTTACAGATGGAAGAAAATTTCTTTTGTTGTATGCATTTCTTTCTCCTTAATTCTTCTAAAAGACATCTNCTACCAAAATGCCTCAGTATTCATGGGACCTTGTCTGCCTTCCTTATACTCGCGGTAACATATTTGCCATAGCAGAATTTGTGCTTCCACCAACCCACCCCTTCGAGGAAGCAGTAGGAACCACTGAGAAACTTCTTTATAAGTTGATCATCAGTCAATTTGGAGATATGCTTCACACTCCATAGTGGGTGGTTTCCAACAGCAACTGGTTTACAGATGGAAGAAAATTTCTTTTGTTGTATGCATTTCTTCCTCCTTAATTCTTCTAAAAGGCATCTTCATCAATTCTTCCTCTTTCTACAGCTGTTCCAGGTTATGGGGTTTAAATGGTGATCCTGGTAGTGACTGGAAAGAGATGTCACTCTCAGGGAAAGCCCTGAACCTGTATTTAGGATGGCTGCGTAACAGAGTATAACCCCGTCATATTCACAAGTTGTGACTTCGCTGCGGAGAGGATCTCGTGCTCAGCTTGTGGATGGCAGATGTACATCACTGTGCTTGATGAGGGTAGGTTTTGTCTGAAGCTACAAGTTGTGCCGTTTCCCATTTCTGTAGGATAGTGCAGGGTCATCTGCTCTCCTATATTTTTGTACGTATCTCTTTTACACTCTCTTCTGGATTTTCCTTTTCCTCTTGATCTGGTTCTGACAGTGGGTTCTTTACCACCATACTCCCAACACAGTATTCTTGGATGTCTATTTGCTGACCACTTTCTTCCTCTTCTTAAAAAGGCGTTCCAACAATTCTCCTGGGCTAGGACCGCTGCAGTCCCTCTCTTGTCCCTTACTGCCGCTGGCCCCGCGCCGGTGGATACCGGCCGCGCTCATGGCCCTGCCGTTACACAGAGCGCCACCCGTGGGCGGGCCGAGCGCGGTGCCGGGAGCCACTGAGCAGTGCGGCTGCCACCGGCCCAGGGCGCCACCGCCGCCCCGTCACAGCGCCCGCGGGTCGCGCCGAGCCCAGCGAGCCGAGGAGCCGCCGCCACCGGCCCCCCGCCACGTCTGCCCTGTCCCATAGTATCACCTCGACTTTATTCCCCGTTGGCGGGTGGCACACTGTGTTTAGATGCTGTTCTTGTTCATGTGCCCATATCAAGCGGCGTTTCAAATCAGCTGCCTCTCTCGCATTCTTCTGCTCCCGTGTCATGGAGTTCCCCATCGTTCTCAACTGCTTACGTCCATCTTGCAGGAGGCAACTGTATGCCCGTGGCTTCCTTTCAGCCTTTTTTCAGTCAAACTCCACCCCAGTGTGACAAGTGCACCTGTCGCCTATCTCTGTCCCTGCCCAGGCGCAATTTGTTGCACCCTGTGAAGGAACGGACTCAGTCCTCCTGTTCCTTCGTTAGGAGTGAATCCGTAGTTCCCAGACGCTTACCTCTTTCCTTTCAAGAGGCTTTTAGTGCATGCACAAAGGACGCTTCCTTTCAGCGTGGAGTTCAGCTGGGCGCTGCAACCGGAGAGACAGTTAGGCTTTGAGCCCTGTGTTGGGCGCCATTTGCAGGTGTCCTGAGGCGCAGGGTCTCCGTGATGGTGAGCCAGAGACCTTTACTTAGGGTTAAACACAGCTTATAGAGCTTCCAAGGGCCCCGTCTCATCTGCTGAGGAGACAGTGCCCATCCCCGGCCCCAGGCTGACCACAACAAGCGCTCGCGGGGTGGTCTCACCAGTACGAGAGCACAGGGGAAGGATCATCTCCCTCAACTTGCTGGAGATGCTCTGCCTAAGGATACCACTGGCCTTTTTGGCCATGAGCTGGTTCATGTTCAACCTGCTGTCCTCGGAGTCCCCATATCCTTCTCTGCAAAGCTGTTTTCCAACTAGTAACTCTCCACTCCAAAAGGGTGATGGGATTATTCCTCCCCGGAGCAGGAGTTTGCACTGGCCTTAGTCAAAGTTCATTTTGTTCCTCTCTCCCCAGCCTGTTGAAATCCCTCCATGTGGTCACACGTTGAACAGAAATGAAATGCAATATTGAATAGCCGTTCACGATCATTGTCCATTCCTTGTCCTGAATGAGGCAGAATTCCAGTGGCAAAAGAATAAATCAGTAATGATTATATTAGAGCTTATACATTAAGGGGTTATAAAAGAATCTCCTAACTTTGAATATTTTAATTGGTAACCTTTGTGCTCTTTTATGTCTGCAGTAATATTTGTTCTGTGTACACTAATGCATATAAATGTTGCTGCATTCTTAAAAACACTGTTGTTAATAAAACAAGGGAAAAAAAAAAACAGGATCATGTTAATAAACTCCAGTCTCCCTATGATGTTTTTAGGAAATGTTAGGTTTAGAGGCGTTTTATTTTCTGCTCTGCATTGTGAATCTAATGTCATTTAAATACATGAGCCCTATTGTTCTGTCATTTATGCCCCATGCACTTCTGCTTTTAGCATGATTAAACAAAAGAGACACATACCAAAGCTCTCTTGTTTGAATAATGCAACATCAATATTTTACATCTTGGACTGCATTTCAATTTTTTTCCTCAGCAAGGTGAACACTTGAAAAGGAAGCAGCCATTGCTTGCAAAAGTGTCAATTAAGTTACATTCTCTTCTTTTCCAAAAGAGATTTTTAAAAATCTCTTGTTTAAAAAACTCATGCTATTGAATGGTTGTCATCTGTCATAAACCAGTTCTGCAAATGATGTCCTTATTCTCTAGTAGCATAACACAAGTGATAGTGCATTTACATGGCACTTCTAAGTATTTTCAATACTTTTCTTTAGCGGATAGACTGTGATTTTACCTCCTAGAGGAGAGTAGCGCCACCTTGGATGGACATATCTGCACAGTCCCAAGAACACTGAACATCCTAGTAGGAAGATTCAGCTATATTTTAGTCAAAGCACAAAGCATAACTGTTTGCATTTGGGTTGGATCAGGTTGCAGGCACTAATAGCTTTTAGATCTTCAGTCTTCAGGAGACAATATGCTTTGGATCTTCAATAACAGCAACATTCTAGTACCTGGATCATACACGTACTCTCCCTTCCTTCATTGGAATCAGCTTCATTGTATGTGTGGTTATTGTGAAGGTATTTCTGACAACCATTTCACTAAGCAGTGACTCAAGCCCTGCATTTTAGCAAGAAAATTGCTTCTGGTAAGCAGGACACAGCTTCTTTGTGCTCTGTTATATTCCTTTGGAGGAACTGCTTCCGTGGATCGAGCAAATTCTCCCAAAGTATGCATGTGCAGCTAGGTCTAGAACTGCAGCAATACCTTTTCCACTAGATTCACTTTTCTATGATATCCTCTGTGCTCCCAGAAATAAAGTATTGAAAGCTGCATGCTGGTCTCTCATACTGAAGTTGTTGCAGCCTTATGTCAGACTTCTGGGCTGATGGATGTGTACCAAAATCTAAAGAGAGTTTCACAGAAATCAATGAGGCTGATATGTATGTATATATTAAAAAAAAAAAGATTTTTCCCCCAAGCACTCAAATCTCAATCATACAGTTACAGCCAGTCTGATTTCTTTTTGAGAAATTCCAGCAGCCCCTGTCAGATGCATACTTTTATGCAAGCATAACAATAGCTAAAAGGGCACACCCTATAACTTAACACCTTTTCACCACTATTTTGGCTCAGAGACCTGCAGCACTATCACCTGCACTCATCAGACTAGGTACTTAATGCCCTGACATGAGATGACACTTATAACATCTTTACAACCTGCCTCCAAAACAAGTAATGTTTCTGTTAAGTCAGTGGTCACCAAGCATTATCTTTTTACTCCTTTATTTTTCATTTATTATCTAGTATAGTGAAGTAATGCTTTTTTTTTTTTTTTTGCATGTTTTTTTAATTTACTCTAGTACTTTCTGTAGAAAACTTTTTTTGTGATTTCTAATACTCCTTCCAAATGGGCTTCAACATGGGCTTCCAAAAGGGCTACAACAGGCCCAACTAAGGCCCAAGTGCTAAGTAGGTGCTTGTTTGCTAAAGCTCAAAAAGGAGAAAGCAAAACTCAGAAATTTCTGATATAGTTTATAGGGACTATAAATGAAATATGCAGTTTAGCCCATTTGTTTAATAACCCTGCACTTCCAGTCATTTATTTTTACTTCTGCCATAAAGTAGCAAAAATTCAGAGCCAAGTAGTCCCAGTGCTTAGTATATAGCAGGTAGATTGTGTTATTCAGACTCATTTATTCCTTAAGTCAGAGAGGAAAATGCTGATTTCTGGCACATACCTACACCGAATCTCACTGACTTAAGCAGGAATCATTGCTGCAAGAACTTGTGAGCATAAATGAATGCAAATATAAAGCCTCTGAAAACAAAAATAAATTAAAAATAATTCAGACTTTTAACACATTCAGTGTACATATTTCTGTTTAGCTTATGGCCGGTCAGTTGGTATTGCAAGATTTTAGGATACATAATGACTTTTTAGAGAGGTTCACAGAATATCATAGAAACTCAGGACATTCCCTCTGGTTGTCCAGGATCAATATCTTTTGTTGTTGTTGTTGTTTATTTTGTGCAGCTAACAGTAAAACAGAAATACATATGCAAATATAGAATATATGTAACACTAAGTTGTTGAATAAGCCTGTCTGTTTCTGCCTACCTGGCATGAGGCGTTATCTTAATAAATATGTATATGTACCAGAGGCTATATTTTATTACAGTTGGTTCTATTGTCAAAGTCTTTTGCATTACACAGCCAGAAGTCCTTGAAGTTAAATGTCCAGGCTTTTGAAACTTAGAATAAAAGATGTTTAAATACTTTCACATTTACTGAAGTGTTTTAACACCTCTCATAACTCATAGAAATGAATTGCTTGAGAATGAAGTTAATACTCTACAAAAACTGCTTTTTAAAATCCTGTAAGAGAGGTCAAAGACCAGGAAATGCTCTCACTATAATTCTCATTTTCAGCTGAATTGGCTATGGCAACTGCAGTAAGAATGCAAGTTTGAATTTCATTATGTTCCAGAAATCAGTAACTTTGCATCAGAATGACCCATGTGATAACAGAAGGAAAATGGAAAGCGTTTTTGGTGTAGTATACTTTAATTTATAATTTAATAAAGTAGTATTTTAAGTTAAGTTACCTTCAAATGCAACAAAAAATGTTCAGCTGACAGCTACTAAATGCATCCCTTTACATTTTACCTGTAAAATGCTCTGTGTTTGGTGACAGGTTAAATGTATACTAGACACAGGGAGCCAACATTTGTCTTTGTAATACCGCAGCAGCCGTAGCAATTTTAGCGGCATTCTTATTATTTTAGCCGTCTCCATTGTCTTCTAAAGACCGTAATTAGAAGCTGAAAACTTAAAGCAACCAAACTCAATAAGCTCTCATTATGAACAAAATATTCTACTGTTGCCCAACAAGTGACCGTATGTAGCCCAACATGATAACGTATTTTTCCTCAATTATATCTCCATAGATCCAATATTACGTTATTTCTAAAGCAAAACTTTCATTAACTGTTATGGAAGTTTTGCCTCAGTGAGTACCAAAGCACTGGCCTTTCAAGACCTTTCACCTACTTTTCCACAATTCTCATTGTTCTCTCAGTGCTTCCTATACTTGGGTTTTTGTTTTGTGGATTTCAAGAACACATTTATTTTGATGAGTGAACATACTTTTAATCAAGACCGTTATCTTACAAGCATAAGTCACTCACTGAAAAGCAGTGTCCAGGGGCGGGAAGATGGAGACAAAAACCTTATGATTATGTGGAGCAAAGCTAAACAACTCTGGCATGCTTCGATAACCAAGCTAGCATACTAACACATCCCAGGCACATTCACAGTATTATATGTGATAGTAATGCTATGGGTGGATCTACTAAACCTCTACTTTTAACAGAATATTGATTTAATGTACCTTTTGACTGTCAAAGTGGGGAAAGTTTCAAAGGCTGAGCTTTTCCCCTGAGAAATCTGTGTCACCATTACTACACAGCTGCTCCTCTAACCACAGCCTTGGATCAGCCTTCTGCTATTTCCAGCTCGTGGTTTGCAGCAGTCTTCATTTGGCTGGAATACTCCCAGGCTCTTGCAGCTGGTCTTCAGCAACCTATTATCTCAGCCAGACAAATGACAGTGAGAAAAACAGAACTTAATTTCACCCGGAAATGCTGTAAACAAGTTATATGTTTACTAAAACTAGCTGAGATGTGTAGCAGGTGTATCGTGTAAGGAACGGAAAACAGCTTTGGTTGGACCTGCAGAGGTCAGATGGGATGAAGTGCCATGTCAAAACATTCTTTCCATTACACATGCGTGGGAATGATATTAACCTCTAGCCCTGTCACTCACAAGTACATGTTTTGCTGAGAATGCGTATTCTGTCAACATGTGCCCCTAACAGTTTTTCATTCCAGGCCTAATAGTTAAACCAAATGTTTACAAGCCCAGAGCTAAAAGAAGTAAATGTGATTGACTTTCCTGTCAAATGCTGTCTCCATAAGAGAGGACAGCAAATGGAAATGGCATATTTTACTGGGTCTAAAATACCTGACCATGCATGCCTTTTAGGGAACTCCAATTCCTCCTTTTCGAGTTGTGAGTCTGGTGAGTTTTGTATTTAAAAGGTGGATCAGGATCCCCTTAATCCCAGTGACACAGCAAACAAACTGCCTGAAAATAATGATGGGCCAGTCCTGCCACCCTTAGCTGGAAATCTTATAAAGACTTGGCGTAGCTGATCCCAGCGACAGAATCATTTTCCAAAAAGTAGCTACAGGTAAAGAGAAGCAGGTATTCAGAGGGATTTCTTTTTTTCTTCTTCTTCTTTTTTTTTTTCTCTAGAAAGTTTGGGTTCATATGATTTAGGACTGTTCAGCAGACACTGTATCTGGTATATCAGGCGATCCAAAACCAGTTTGCCTGGAGAACTCTTTCCTTAGGGTGAGATAATTTCTAGCGAGACATTCTTCAGAAGAGCCTCACGTCTCTAGAATAGACTTCTGCTGCACAGATTCTTTTACACTGAGGGTGCACTGTAACTGATTTTTGAGATTAGCCTAGGGACTAATGTAAGGTAAAGTTTATATGTATTAACAGATATTGTCTGGTAAGGAGAATAACCTGAAATTCATGTGTAGTTTGGTAATGTCAGATGTGTGTTAGGTTCTCGGATCTTGTGAACGGTCATTTTTGTTAGTATATAGTAAGATTACAAATATCATTACTTAAAAATAATTAATACAATGTACAATTTTCTAGACATTTGTAGAAAAAAAAGATGAGAGACCACACAGACTTTAGCAAATCCACAGATCATATGGTTCTCATTTGCCATAGAGCATTAAGGCAACTCCAGCTCCTGTACTTTCAATCTTCATAGAGCAGACTTTGCAATTTTGCTATTTTTATTTCAAAATACACTTTCCCTTTGGAAACAGAACAGACAGAGAGAGAAGTAGTAGCTGATAAAAGTTCTTTTCTCTTTTGACCTGATTATTGAGAAAATCAGAGGGAACAATAAGGCACTGTGACTGCACATGAACTTATGAAGGAGCCACCAAGCGCGGTGGCTTAGCATTTTCTGTTGGAAACTATAAACAGATATATCTACTTGGCTTCTGATTTGCAATCATTCTCTTGCCTTGTTGTGTTTGTCAAGTGGTGAAAAGAAAAAAGCTAGTCGGAAAATCAAAGGCACAAAGATATTTTGCAAAGTGGCAATATCTAAAAGCCTGATGTTGTAAATGTTCAGAGTTTGGAGCTCCCTTTGAAGTGACATGGAATGTGTATGATACCTGCCTATTCATTTAAGTACTGATAAGGTCCTAATTAGCACAGTACTCAGAGCACCTCCCATATAGTGAAGTATAGAAATAACCATGGCTTTACTTCCTTCCTTCACAGCTGTAATAGAAACAGCTTTCTGGCCTTATATTTTTTTTGTCAATGTGTGTGTGTTTGGTGTATTTGTAAATAACAGCCAAGCAAAAAACAGTCAATGAAATAAGTTCTTTTTTCATTCCCAAGAAGCGGCGTATTCAGTAGTCATTTGAGTCACTTGAGGTAGTGGGTTCTGTGGTTTTAGGTCAAGCGCTACTTATAAGTGCGGCCTCCAGGCTAACATTTTCCTTGTTTCAGTGCAATGTAGCTGTCATAGCAAGACATGATTGCTGTTCCTTCCATGATCTGGGGATCAGATGCTTAAATCCTAAAAATGACTTCAACAGAAATATTTCAGTGCACACCAGAAGTGCCTCCTAAAAGCAAAATTGCAGGATCAGGCCCTTCAATTTTAAAAAATGACATTTAATATGGACCGAGAGAGGTATAAGAGAAGAACATACTGACTCTCTGTACACCTAGAGGAGGGATAGTAGTACAAAACAAGCTTTTCTTTAACCACAACGGCAATCTTCTAACAGCAGCACCCACTCAAAAGCATAGAACTCAGAGGTTGATAATCATCTTTCAGTTCAGGTTATTGCATGCAATTTTTCACATTCATTCAGTTTTCTTCATACAGCTCTTAGTAAAGTAACTCCCTTAACAATAAAAGCTTTTATGGCAGCCCATTACACAGGAGAACTAACCACTCCTAGTTTTTTTATTGGCTTCTTGGAATATTTATAGCAGTCTTTGTTCTCTTTGCAAGCTTATGCATCTGGGTGTGTATGGAGATTTTTCCTTTTTTTTTGGCAATTGGTATGTGGAAAGGTATATATGTTTTTATATCTGTAAGGCTTTAAAGTTTTATATTTGCTTTCTTCCATATATTATTATTGGCACCAAAGCCAATGTTTCCCCTACTCACCATTGTTTAGCACTTCAGAATATTCATTCCTGGAGAATTTTCTTTCCAAGTTGCTTGACATAAAACTTTATTTGCCACCATGCTACTCATTCCTGATAAACTGGTTACAGTGTACACAGAGAGATGTCTTGATATTTGGCTTCATGTTAACAAAGCAAAGAATTTGCTTGGTTTCTAAACAAGCAGATTAAATTTCCTTTTCAAGAGTTTGAGAGAAAAATCTCACATGAAGAAAATAGATTGGCATTCTCATAGGAATCAGCTCAGTAGACACTGAAATTATAATGGTGACTTGTTTTTATATAGGATTTTGATGATCCTTAAGCTTTTAATATAGCTTACATAAGGGTAAACAAAAAAAAAGGTCCAAAACACAAATCTGTCCTTGAATACCTTCATCTTTTTATTTTTTTTTAACAAATGCTCGTTCAATTAATTTTTCTCTGTTCTTCATATACAATCTGTTCTTGTTTACACCATATTAACAAAACTCATACGGAATATTTGAATAGATGGAGAAATTCAGGATGTAGTTATAGTTTTTGGTTATTTTCCAGTAAATGAATGAAGAAATTGCATAAACTGGTGTGATAGAACTGTGAAAATGAAAAGGAGAATTCATTTTTCTTATTTATAACTCAAAATTGAAACCCGGGTTGCAGAAATAATCTTTGTACTAAGTGCTAAGTTAACCTAATCATAGTAAATACCTTCCTGAATTTATTAGACAAATGCTTGCTGAATAACTAATAAATAATTGTATTAGAAATCCCCAGGATTAGAAATCACAAAATCACAGAATGGCTGTGGTTGGAAGGGACCTCTGGTGATCATCCAGTGCAACACCCCTGCATAAGCGATCACCTACTGCACATTTCCCAGGATTGTGTTCAGACACATATTTACAAGGAAGGAGAATCCACAACCTCTTGGGCAACCTTTGCCAGCGCTCAGTCATCCTCACAGTGAAGAAGCTTTTCCTCACGTTCAGATGGAACTTTCTGCATCTCCGTTCCTGTTGCCTCTTACCTATCAGGGAGCACTGCTAAGAAGGATCTGGAATCTGTGCGTTATTTGCCTAGATATTTACTTCTCCCGTGCCAAATCTGGCACCAGGCATGCAAAGAAATGGAGTCCAGAATGATGTGCAATGACCAAGCACTTTTACCACCTGCACCTAACATGTGGCACCTCATAAAGAGCAGCCCTTGCCTCTGCCAAGGGGAGATGTCATCACTTCTGGGAACTGCAATTACCATCCTCCAGAAGGTTATATCTGATACGGAAATCTTCTTTTCCCTGTTTCTAGGCACGAATCACTTAGAAGGGGTGTCAACCCAACTTCAGGAACATATGACAGCTGCCACAATTTAGCTGTCAAAAAGGGCATAGAATAGAAGTAACTTTGGTGACATAAATCATGTAGCAATGGACAAAGGCCACAGACTTTGCTTACTTCACCACAGTTTTTGTTTGCAAACTACTTGCTGAGGACTTGTGTTATGATTTGTCAGCTACTCCAGCACAGCTCATAACTGTGTCTCCATTTGTAACTGGTGGAAAAAGCTTCAAAAAAGCATAGGGATCTGTCCCACAGGTGTGAATCTTGTCCCTGCTCTTTTCCAATATATTCAGAGAACACAGGCATTGTAAAGGGAGATGACAGACCTTTCTGGAAGCAATCTGCCAATTGCATCCTACAGGATAGTGGTAATATAACATACATTGCACATGGGCATCAAGCACCTATGTGAAGAACTAGGAAAGACATAAACCATACACAGCTGACACGGGGAAAACAGAAAGAAAGAACTGTAGCAGGCTGTGCCTTCTGCAGACAAACTACCAGGTGACATCCATACCTTGGTCCTAATGCTCAAAATTGTTTTCAGGCCAGGCATTAGCTGTGCTTATTCAAGAAAATACAGCTTAGAAAAAAACAGATGAAGCACTTTTGAAAGGGTTAAAGTCCAAAAGGTTGTAGTTACAGGGTGACTTTCAGAAATGATGGGTTATTGAGGCTTTCAGCTATAATCAAAATGGGGAGTGATGATGAAAATTAAAAACAAACAAAAAAAAAGAATTGTCTTATTCGGGCTTTTCAGGCGCTTATCAGAACAGTAATGACCTTTGCGAAAGGCTCCATGGAACCCTCTGGCATCCCTCATTTGATGATCCAGTTTATGCAGACATTGTCTGTATCTTCTAGTAATGGTGACTATAAGGATTAGCTATGGAGTCCAAACCAGAAAGCAGAACAGGCAAGTTAGCTTTGGAAGGCACAGCCATTGCCTTTAGCCTCCCCTTTCAAGCATTCAGAAAGAACCATAAACAAAAACATAGTTTGGATGTGAGCATACGAATTAACTGCAGGCATGCTCTTTATGTATTTAGCCAAACATTTCTAAAAGAGGTGCGACTCCTCCTTGCTTTAATTAAAATTCCTAGAATTTCAAAATGCTTAATATAATTTGAATACACAGTAAAATTCAATAAGTAAGTACTATAAACTGCTTAAAATTAGACTCTAAATAATATTTATACATATTGGTAGGCTTATGCATAATAAATCTATGAAAACAAAAGCAAAATACTATTTTTTCCCTTCAAACATTTTTAATTTTCATCCTGCCATTGCTGGTTTTGGATTGAACTGAAGCATGAGACGTTTAAAGGAAGCATAATTGAGCTTGTTGAAATAATTTCTTTGAGAGTTAAAAGAAAGAAAAGTCAAAGAATACATTAGAAGTCAGAGTTGCAAGGACGTCAGGGAACACATTACTTTTCAAGTTTTTAAAAAGCAACATATAAATATTGCTCGTTTCCTCGTAAATAGCAATCATAGGAATAAAATGAGAGTGAACTATAAAAATAAATAAATAAAGGCAAAATCTATTCCATTTAAATCCTAGGAACTTTAATGTTGTGGAACACTGTTGGACTGCTTCAGTTTTGTAAGCGCTTTATCTTGGCTGAAAGGTGAAATTAGTAGCTTTCGGAAAACCCTAGGAAGCTATTGTGTCAATGCTGCACTCGGGAGACCACTGTTTGATTCCAGTGCCACTGGTTTACATGAGCACTGCAATCAGGAGTATTAAAAGTGAGTTTGTGAATTATGATGCATGAAGCAATAAAGAGGCTTACACACAAAAGGACTGAATGGAGTTTTATAGACATCTATAGGAATATAACAATGTCAAATATACCAAATAGTGCGGCTGAATTCAGCAAAATTAAAGTAACCAGCCTGGCAAAGAAACTGGGGAGTGAGGGGGAATGACAGGCGATTATCAAAATAAAAGAATTAATTAATAAAATTTATTGTAAATTTCAATCAAAAGCTGAATAATGCACTGAAATATAAATACTCCAAGGAATAGCATATTAAGTGTGTCTTTACAAAATTACTGCTACACTCACAGATTTCTGCACTTTAACACACTGCAAAAACTGTTGCATTTTTAGTGTCTCAAGGTATTGCTTTAATTTGTGGAGAGATTACCTCACCACTCATTACACCACGGAGAAGACAGATGGCAATTTACACAGCGTGGTCACTTGGCTTCCTTTTATTCTTTCTTTCTTTCTTTTAAAGATGCCAGCAAAGTTTCTTGAGAAAATTTATAATCGCAGATTAGATTGTAGTCTTTGTTGCATGCACGTCAGCTTAAAGTAACTTCACTTAGATAGTTGTTCTGTTGTTCAGATTGTTTATAGCTTTTGTATTTTTTCCCAACATGGAAGAGTTGAAAGGACGGTAGTAACCATCTGAGAACACCTGTGTTGGAGTAATTACATTTTTGCTGCTGTGGTAAGGCATAGAGGTATCATATTCTAAAGATCATTATCATAAATGATAAGAAATAAAATAATCTTTCTGCTGTGTGATGAGGTTTATGATAATATCCCTAGACAATTCATTAGTTTAAACTGACATGAAAATCAATTAATTTTAATAGGGAATAACAGATTATGTGTTTAATAATTCATCTAATTTCACGAGGCAAAGTGAATTAGACAATGCAATGTAAATCTAATAGCAGTCGTAACCACATAATTTGACTGTTTGTCAAGAGCAAAGCATAGTGAAATGATCAAGAATTACAGAGAGAGAAAAACATTAATTGTGTGTAAACTGAGTGACAGTTTCTTGTAACCCTAAAAGCCTGTGAGTTCAGTGTAATTATTTCTATTAGATCTTACTTTAAAATTGTCCTATATCATTAATTATGTATTCATATTAAGTGGACAAATTAATAAATAACACAAAATAACTTTCCTGGGCTTTCAATTTAGAGATACTGTTCAGTTCTAGCAATACAGTGAAACCATGTGAAAATTGTTTTACAGTCTGCATTAATTAAACAATGATGACCCAAAGAGCAGGCATTTTCTGCCTGTTCGTGACCAGCTGGAAACGCTGAGGGCCTGAAGTAGAGCAAGGGCCTCTTAACCTGCTCAGTCGTTAGTGTTTGGGCAGCGTCCGACCCCCGGGTCGCTGCTGCTGCTGATCAAAGCCCTGATAATTGTCTTGTTTTTCCACGCACGAAGACCAAGCGGGTGCTTTAGTTTGACTGGCATTTATTTCAGACGGAAGAAAGTAACACAACAGAAAAGGACAGAAGTGAAGTTGCACAGGGCTGTGCAAAGGACATCTCCCACGTAACGCAGGCCATCGACTTTACCTAACAACATGGCAGCCGCAGGCGATGGACTCCTTAGAACACACTGTTGCCAGCAGACAGAAAGATCGTGGCAGCCACTGCTTGCATGTCATGGGCCACATGGCCGAGTTAAAGCACTAACACGACAGAGAGAGATTGTCCTTGTACATGTTGGAAAATATATGTGCTGAAATACGTGTTGCCATGGATACCGGTCTCTGCTTGGAGCCCTGGTCCCTGCCTAGTGCCTGGTGGACACTCTCCTGTCTTGACGGTTACGGAGTTAAGAAGCATCACACCTAGGTGTGTTAATCAGAAACAAATTAACAAAAAAAAAGCCTGAGACCCGAAATGATTCATTTTCCACAACAAAATGCAGGAGTGTCATAATTTCTGCAGTGCTTTTCCTCAAACCAAAAATCTTGTTAGGGTCAAGATTGTTGTACGGTCAAAATAAGTGGCCTGACCACTTTTAAGTGGCACACGTGCTCCAGCATCTCTCACCTTTGGCAGTCGTTGGGTATAGAAGAGCATGCAACAGGACAGAATAGGATCAGCACCAACGTAAAAGAGTGAAAAAGCAGCAGCCCTCTCTACCAAATAGATGGCCTGTGTTGACTGCCGGCATGGCCAGCCAAGAGCAGGGAAACATCCGCAACTCCCCTTTGTGGAAAGCCTCGGGCAGTGGTTTTGGAGCACTGAATAGAAGCGGTGGCTGGACATCATTTAGTGACTACAAATCTAAACAGGATAAAAACCATACTCATATCTAGGGCTGAAAGGGTTTCTGAGCACTTCTCCAGCAAGGCAGGATACCATCCTTTCTTCATCCTAAATTTTTCTTTTTCCTGTTATATGCCTGCCTTTCAGCCCAGCAGCGTTGTCTATTCCTTGAATAGGAAAGAAAACAAAGAAAAAACGCTTGCACAATAGATGTCTCAGACTTGCTCTGATTGCCACCAAACCCTAGTGCTGGTTCTGGAAGTAAGCAGAGAAAGAACAACTTTAAGTTCCTAGTTCTGCTGCTTTTGGTTTTGGAGACACGGTAAGAGAAGAAGGCAAAGAGCAGGTGCCTTGCCTGCGTGTGGCCTACAAGATTTTCTTCGGGGTTGAGAAACCTGTCGGTCACATGTGAGGAAGCACAGCACAGAGCTGAAATGGGACAACAATATGCATATAGGCTGAGCAAAGAAGAGAAGGAAAATAGATTTTGGAAATGTAAGGTAGGTCCTCATTAATCGGAGAAGTAGTTGTCTTATCTAGCATCTAGGTGCTTTTTCATATATTTTTAATTTTAATTTTTTTTCCAGCATGGGGCAAGGAGCACAGCAGAATGAGTATTTCCAAACTGCACTCTAAATCTTGTTAAAATGTGCATGCCTATTTGGTTCACTTGTATGTTGCTGCTTAGAACAGTGCAATAGGTGCAGTGACTCGAAGGTCATCAGAAAAATTTCCATAGTAGTCTTTTGTGAAATACCAGTTTCACCAAAACTTTCAAAACAGACTCTCAAAAATTATCTTGATGTTCCTGGACACCTATTGCCACAAATGTCCTTGTCATTCAATTAATACTTTCTGTCTAAGAAAGCTGTGTAACTAAGTAATCACAAGATCCTGTTTGGATGGATCTGTTTTGGTCATCTAACACCAGTCAACTAGGTGGTGAGAGCTTAGCAGGCGAGCTAATACAAAGAGCTAATATTCTGTTTCCATTCAGAGGAATTTTGGGATACTCTCATAAAAACTAAATATTAATAAAATAAAGGAATATAATTTTTTTTTTTTAAGTTTCAATTTCTAATCACTTCTGCTGCTTACTGATTCATGTTGTAATGCAGTGAACTAGCTAAAAAACCCCACATATATTCAAACTATGCCTGGCACAGCCTCAGAAACAATTTGTCTTAGCTAAGTGAGTGCACTTAAGCAACTTTGTCATTAAGTGCTTGGCATTTGCATGTTTATGTTATTTTCTCAAGTCAGTTAGTAAAATTGGAGTTCATGGAAGAGAAAATTGATACCAGCTAAACTGACATTGTCAAAAACAAACCTTGGAAATCTGGAAAACAAAAATACCTCACATATCAATAAGGCATGAATTCAAGGCCAAAGATTTTAATTGGAAAGGCGAAAGTGTTATAATTAGTGCTCTAATTCAATCCTTGCAGCCTTAATGCAGCCTAATGCATAAAGTCATTCTAAAATCTAGCACTAGAGTATATGCAGAAAATATGACTAAATTATCTAAAAGTCCTTAAGGAATTTAAAATAAATGTTTAAATGAAGCTCTCATTATTGGTTTACGATGAATGCCTGGATGCATTCATAGCAATGCGTTAATTAAGTTTAGAAAAATTGTATGAAGTCAGTTCCAGTAGATTCCTATTGATTCTCCTAGTTAATAAAGAGTTAAGGAATGAAGTGAGTTTTCTAAAAATTGTGAGTGCTTTAAAGGTGCTAGAAGGGAAAAGCATAGTACTAAGTGGTCATGTGGCTAGTGCCATTCATCTTGGTAGTGACTATCTGTCAAAAGTGGCAAAAGCCCCTGTTAACAGCCCTGACCTGTGCTGTAATGAAGGGAGAGTGCACAGCAAAGTGTCCATTATCAGGCAGTTGGGAGCAGTAAATTGGTGCAGTTTGCTTCAATCTTGCAGCAAGTTGAGATGTAAGATAGGTGGGGATCAGCAAGCGGCAATTTTATCCTATGATCATTTTTGTCAGATCACATCAGAGTGGGAACTTAGTCAGATTCATGATTTCAATTAAACAAGTCCCCTCATTAAGTGATCACTGCCACAAATATCTTCTCTGGCCCTTATTTATAATCATGTAAACACATTGCTAATATTTGGACAGGAAGTAGTGATGGAGCAGCAGTAAGGCAGATAACACATGAAGGTGGTAGCCAGGTACAATCAAACTTGCACTCTCTCGGCAGGGCTAGTACCTTGCAATAGATAGGCCACTTATGTTACTTATACACTAAACTACAGTGCTTACATATAATTCTAACTAGGAAAATCCATTTAAAATTGTTTACTAAAAAAACACCACAAAACAACAAGGTATAATTCCCCCTATATTCAATCACATACAAATCACAGTGCCATATTCCTGAATACTAAACACAAAAACCCAGGTAATGTCTGCTACTGGGTGCACAAAGCTGAAAACACTCTGAATGAACCCTGAAACTATCAGGCAGACTTAACCCTTAAGGACCCTTCAGTAAATTAGACAAGCAAACTGGAGACAAATGTACTTGTCTCAGCCACTCATCCCTCGTGTTTCTGCAGCAAAAGCCTTTCATATCATCCCATCTGCTTTCCAGGCATTGAATATGCTTCCCTAATCACACTTCATCTCTGTTGCTAGGTCATTTCTACTCCATAACATGGAGGGGGAATTAGAATAATTTTATATACATTCCTGTAATTTCATGTAATTCTGTATAACACTCTACCACACCCCTCTACTAAATCCTTCCCCTATAGCAAAACATACTTGCCTTCTCTGCTACCTCCCAGACACAGAAACAGATGAGATGATGAGAGGAGAGGTAAAGCTCATGTCCAAGAAACCTTGGACACTGTACTGGAAAGGACCACAACGTTGTTTGTTCTGAGTAGTACCATTCCCAAAGACCTACCCCAGACATCTCCCGCACCCTCGAATCTGACTTCTCACTCTGAAATAGTCTATATTAATACATGTGATATGTAACTGCAAATGAAGAACACAGTTTCTTCTATACCTTGTTAGAGGTCAACTGGAAATACAAATATCTACATTCTAGAATGATTCTATAAGCTTTTAAAAGTTCTATTTATACCTTGCCTATTGCAGCAGATTCCTGTCTTGATTCTCTTTTAGCTGCTGTTTTTTCATTGTTGTTGATGTTTTTAGTTTCATGAAATTTAATTCAGAACGTGCTAAAACAAAATGTGGAAAATCATTGTTTCTTGTTTGCTTTTTGCATTCCTCAGAAAAGCTCCAGCAGCATGCCGAAAGACAGCTACTACTCCAACCACAAACTTTCAAAGCTGAATCAATTCTATCACTAAAGCCATTATGAGCAGAAGCTACTTTAGCAGGAGCACCTAAGACCTGACAGCTCTGAAAGTAAGCTGTGCTGAGCATTTCATCTTGGGATGCTGCACTTACCAAACACTCTATGTGCTATTGGGCTCTGAATAGCAGTGCCTGTAGCTGAGCTTTTTCCTTAGCTCACAGCAGCATTTATTGCCTCCTCCTGTCTTCCGCTTAACTTCTGAGCTGAGGTAGCAGGAGCCTCCTGCAGTGCTGCAGGTTTTATGTGCTGCTGAGCTGTTTATTGCAAGAGGTACATATGTTTAGAAAGAAAAAAACAACTCTTTCAGCAGCAAACTACTACATACACCCGAATGTGATCTTCTTGCTGTACACTATGATGACATAATTAAAAGCTTGGATAGAAAAGTTCAATTTTGGGACAAAATTTATCACACTGGATGGCATTATCTGGTGTTTTGTAAAATCTTGGCATTCAAGTTCTAGAATGGTTGATCTCAGCACCTTTAATTGAACCTAAAAAGAACACAACACTTGTGTTCTTTTACCACAGTTGGCAGTGATGCATATAAAGGTATGCAGTATGTCTACACTAGGATGTTGGTTTAATTCCTGTCTATTTCTGTTTCCCTTATAAGCTGAGACAAGGCTGTCTTGCCTTCTTGAAACAGGTACAACTTCTGCTCGTAAGTTAGCACCGAGTACAGAATGGAACCAGGAGAGAACTGTATTTGACACTTTTCCGTATCTTGGGCTTTTTTTTTTGAAATGAGAAGCAGCATAGGAAGATGACATCTCAGATCTGGGATGGATGACAGAAGAGTATTTTGGCCCTTTGGAGTCCTCATTGGTTAATGAGCTGTTAGGAGCAATGAATTTTCAAGCTGGACTCATCCTGTGCTGGGAATTGCATACAAAAGATTGGGAGGTCTGTCTTAATTTAAGGTGAGAGCATTCACTGACTTTTAAAATTGATTACTGTAAATAAATCCCCGCTTCTTCATACGAAGCATTCTGCCTTCCACCGCTTCTATGCTTCTGTGCGATTTTGCCTTCTCTTGTTGGCAGGACCTTCAGCACTGTAGGAAAACCTGTGCGACCCGATGAGTCACTGCGGCTTTTGTGATAGAACCCTACTGAACAGGACAGTAATAGCATGGCACTCTTCCTGCTAAATATAACTAGGAAAAGATTTCACATGCTTTAAAAGTTATCAGTGTGTGCTAATACTATAGCATACCATGAACAACAGTGGTTTACACTTCTGTGCTACCTGTTACTTTAGCAGCTCAAAACCTGGATTAGGGTAAAGTCCTACACCCTATGCTCACTGCCTCGAGGATAAGACAGGCTGGCTCCCAACCCACTCATTTCTCTTTCCCCCACATTTGGTTGCTTCTTTTCCCCACTCTAACTTTTTTTGTCAGTTTATGGTGAGTTCAAGCAGCTTCCCAGCACAGCATCCTTGGGGACAAGGTGGTTCCTGCCTTGAAGCAGTGGTGGGGAAGAGTGCAGGACCTCCTTTTTATCCAGTGACTGGTTATTTGACAAGCTATTTAGCCTGTAAAAGTAGGCTGGCCTTTTGCCTGGATGGTAATGCAGAGCTAAAATTGTGTTGCTCTCGGAGAGACAATGGTGAATCATAGATGTTGAAATTACCTTTTACATGCCAGGTAAAAATCGTTTTAGGAGAGGTTGGCACCATCTGTTACTGACAGTAAAACTTCACTTCCCACAACCTATTGACTAAAACAAATATCTGAAGGGGGGAAAAGCTGCTATTTTCTCTCCCTGCCCTGGGGAGGAGGAAGTAAAGGGAAATATAATTGTCCGCATTAGTTGATACGTAAGCATAACTGTAATTTTGGAAAGGGGGTATGTTTGCCTTAAAAATGTGTAAATCAGCTTGAAACTGAATTAAACAGGTGGCAAACCACCTGTACATAATGATTAACTGTGCTTATGCAATAATTTATGTGAAAAGACTGTCAAACCCTGATAACCTCACATCTGCTACTTCTGCAGTATTGTGTAATATATTTTTATGTATTGTTGCTTTGAAAAAAAATCAGTATTGTTGACCTCTATCCCCTTTGCACAATACTGAACTGAAATGTTTATAGTGGAAAGTTCAGTGCTCTGCCTATTGCCACCAGTTCTCAAGTATATTATCTGTCCATATTTGTTCATTCAAGTCAAAAATTCTGAATCTTTAAGTACTGTGAAATACCTCAACTACAACAATAGACACTTAGATTTTTAGCATTAAAATGCTGTTAAAATTTTATTACTTATATATATATATATTTAAATTTACCACCCTGCTTACAGTTACAGTCATATTGGAATTTGCTTTAACTTTGATACTATTTTATATAAAACTTTTCAGTCTTTATTTAAATTTTATTTTGTGCTTGTAAAATAAAGGCAGATGCTTGTTGCATGCTACTTGAAACAAAAAAAAAAACCTTTAGCTCAATTGGCTTACAGTCAATTAGTTAGTAATTAGTACAAACTGAAGCAAAGTCAGAATCATATTTTGCAATGTGCTCCTATCCGCTACTTAAATCTGCACAATATGAATATAAAGTATTAGTACTCATGTATGTACTTTGGCTGCCATCCCACTCTTTGTCTTCATCCCACTCTACACAGAAAGAGTGATGAAGCTTTGGATGAAGCTCCCTGGCTGCCCAGGGAAGTGGTGGAGTCACCATGTCTGGCAGTGTTCAAGAAATGTCTAGATGAGGCACTTAGGGACATGGTTTAGCAGGCATGGTGTTGAAGGACTCGATGATCTTGAGGGTCGTTTCCAACCATGGTGATTCTATGATTCTATGATTCTATTATTCATTCCTATCACTTAAGTGACAGGATGTACAGGAACTCCTCAAAAACCAAAATTCATAAAGGTATACCAAAGGAAGCTGAAACTCAACTCAGTTTTTTTTTCATACATTAAATTGAAAATACTGATGATTTGAGACCTGTTTCAGTGAAGCCTTTTGTGAAGGAGCTCCAGCTTCCTTTAGTTGGTAACCCACAATTCAGCTCTTCACCTGGAGTGTGAAGTGATATATAAAATGAATCCCAAAGGAAGAAATCAAATTTGGTAGCATTTCTACATAGTGAATTGTTTATAAAGGTTAGTATTTTCTCATTTACATGATAGTGGCATTTTCCATTCCTTGCTCTAAAGTGAGAAGGCACTTGGGTAAGGTAGAGGGAACAACACATTATTTTAGTATTTGCTGCATCCATCTCAGAGACTTTCAGAATACTACCTAAACTACCTAAATCTTTTTAAAAGTATCATATTTATGCAAACATTTTCTTATTTAATATACTACTTGCTATGCTGATTTTTTGCTAATTGCATTTTCCCTTTGTTAGTCTTCATTGACAACAAATAACCAGGATTCTCATGATTGTTCAAGCAGGGAAATAGTTTGAACTGAGGGCAATGATACAAAGGCTGAAATGACAACCCTGATTCTTGATTTTCCTATTTCATCTACGGAAGGTTATTTACCCTATGCTGTAGTAGGTACCCAGAACATGAGGGTGTATTGCCCTTTGAGGTGCCTGTCTATTGATTGCAGAAGGAGCCTAAATAAAGATACTAGAGTAGTAACCTTATTTTTAGATAGCTAGTGATGGATGAGATGAATCCTACCTTCAGTGAGTAAATATCTGTGCGACAGACTGTTAGACTCACTCTAAAAGCATGCAAGCCTAAATCATGAGAAGCTCCACTGTAGTCAGTAGACATTCACGGTTGCAAACTATATTAAAATCTAGTGTGTGTTTTTAAAAGTGCATTCATGTTGTTGAGAAGTTAATTTAAATTATTAGTATCTCTGTGTAGCTTTGAGAAATTGAAAATTAAAAATTGTATTGCCAAGCTAGCTTATAGAGATAAAAGCTTCTCTTTAGCTGAACTGAAAGTCTAGTTTGGGAGCATTGCAATAATTTTTTGTAGCCATTTATTTATCTTTGTTTATACATTTTCTTTATGTACATCAAACAAGCATTACAGCTTTGTGAACAGCACTCCATTATGCTCATAACATGATAGAGTTTAGCTAATCTTTTCACATTCTTTCTCCAATGGTCCTGTATTATTTTCATGGGAGAAAAGATAAGGAAGAAAGCAGCCATTACAATGAATACAATCCTATTATAAGGAAATAGTCCTATTACAAAGAAATAAATTAGTGCACAAAGCCCTCAAAGTTAAAATTCTATTTGGAACTCCCACAAGATCTCAAATGTTCACAAATGAGTTTTAATAGCTTCTTGAGAAGAAAAAATGTTACTGAAATAAAAAATTCTATTCTAAGGGGCTTTGATTTGCAGAGTAGAAAGAATAGCGTCTGAACAATATTCTAGTTTTACAGCTGGCCCAACACAGGGCAGATGGCTTCTTGGATGGAAATTCTGGAATTATCATAGTTCTTTTGATCACAAATTTTTTTCCTCCTTCTTTTGGAGGCACAAGAAGCTTTCATGCAAATAAAATTCCAGAGGATTCTTATTATATAAGATGTCTCAGGTGTCTTTACTGCAAATTAGCTTTTTTTTTTTTTAAAGAGTCTTACCAACTATAAAATTGCAATAAGAAAATATTTGCGTTGAAATGAATGTTTCAGTCATTTGCTTAGAATTCTGTCTGTTCCATTTAATGGCAGAATGCCCCAAGTCCTACCAAAGTTTTATGTTAAGCGATCTTAAGTGATCACCTTAATCGCTTAAGCGAGTTATCTTAAGCGATTCATAGGACCTAGAGAAAGCCCTTGTAGAAAACTCAATCGCAGCTCTTGTGAGCAAAGTCATTAGCGTCATTAGACTTTTTTTTCAAATCTATCTTTTAATCTTTCAGCATCTACAAATGATTCTTTCTGTGAAATCAGAACTGCTTTGTTATGAAATTATTTCCTTATCACACAAAACATAAACATGTTCACTAAAATTTCTAGTACGTGATTGATTACATTTTCATGATAGTCTGTATGCCTACAGAAAGAATTACAGAAGAGTATCTGTCACTTACCCTTAATTTCCATGCCCTCTGCCCTCATGAATCTTCTGATATTTACTGACTATCCTAAACTATCCTAAAATGTAAGTGTAAAGCCACAGTGTTTGCATGTCTCTTATCTTCATTGTAAAAAAAAAGTCTCTTCCATCACAGATATTTCTTTCCCTCAAAAATACACAAGAAGTGTAGAAAGATTGTCATGCCATTTTTTCTAAATTAGGCTATGTAATTAAAATTAAAATGGCAATGGTCATGTTCTTGTCAATATGTAACCTGGATGCATCTCACAGAATACTCTTTGCACAGTGATCACAATACAGAGTGGATTTAATGTTTTTGAAATCTTTTCTATAAGCTCTCCAGGTTATCGACACAGAGCCACAACTCCGCTTGATGCATTTCCTTGCTTTTTAAATGGCTGGATGTTCCACCTTTATAAGGAATGATGGATATGCTTTGATGTAGTTTCATGTATGCTGCTATGGCAGTCCTGCTGGGCTTAAGTTACCCAGAGCTACTGTTTCTGTGTTGCTGGTTCTCTGCATTCACTGTGGAACAAATGACATAACAATCAGTTAGAAGAGCTTCAAATACCAGTCGCAGTGGAAACATTTCCAGTACGATTAAAATTCTAGCCTAACTCACATTTGATTTGGGGAGTCACTACTTCTTAACAGGATAAATGGAAGACTCCATTGAAAATATACATAACATATATTTTCTGTCTCCAGCTGAGCCTATATAGTCAGTTGGCCTCTGGACCCTTGGATTTTATATCCATCCCATCACTTTCCAAGCTATAATTCACTCCTTGTCTTTCAGCACTATGCTAACATGAAGAGGCTTTTTTACAATACAAAATCCTCTGACAAATACATTTGATGACTCATAATTGTTCTGCTTTGTTTCTTGCAGTGATGCCAAGAGCATTATATCCGTTTTAAAGGAGTCGACTGAATTAACACATCATTAATATTAACCATATCTTTCTATTAAAAAAAAAATTCACTGTGTTTGTTTTCATAAAAATGTATGACAGACATAAATTTAAAATACTTCTTCAGCTGTTATTCAGAAAAAATGACTAGAGGAAGAGACCTGCCATCCTTTGTAAAGCGTTGGATTGTAAACTCTGCCCAAAATGTTTGCTCTGCCATGACTTCCTTTCTCCCTGTGGATACTCCATCTCGTCTGATTCTTTGAGAAGGAAATGATTCCTTGAGAATTTAGATTCAAGAGCTGGTTTTCCTCTGAGATAATTTTTCTGTTTTAAAATAGGTAGAAAAGGGTCTACTATCTTATTACTCCATGACATGCTCTATTTCATCCACTTGCTCTTTACTGCAAGTTAATGTCAAGTTATTTGAATGCTCAGAACAGCTTTTTTTTCCTTTTTCTTCTTTTTTTTTC
>VWPW01011387.1:547206-606159 GCA_013389825.1 Crypturellus undulatus
TATTTTACCTAACGGCAAAAATCATGCTGACAAGTAGTATGGGCACCATATTACTAAAGTCTTCTCCATCCAGCTGTGTACAACTGTAGGTGAAATGTGTGCTTTGATTGAGCTTCAACCTACTCTCTTTCTCCTGGCACTGAACAAACTTCTTAAATCTGCAATGCTATTATTAGTTCTTCTTCTGGTTGCCATCAGGGCTGATGGCAAACACACACCCATATGGAAAATCAAAAGCTGATGTGCCTACCCTCTGCATGAGCCCCTTCATAAACATTACTAGTAGAAATGTAATCTGCTGCACTCAGTGATTCCTATCAACTCAGTATTAGAACAAAAATATGACCAGTAGGTTTAAAACTATTATTGTGCCTGCACTTGCCTCATGGATCTTGTTAATACATAATGGTAATAAAAATATATAGCAAGATATTAAGTGTTGATAATAGCTGATATTAACTTCTTGTCTGTGTATAGCATATCCAGAATAAAAAAAAATATAGTTTCAGTCTACTTCTTAAAATAAACAAAAATAAATAGAAATGGTCAAAGGTAACAATGGTGAAATAACAGAATTAATAGTATATACAATAGCCATCTCCTGTGATCTTGTTTCTAATCTATTTTTGCCAGAGATGACCACGAGCAACTTGAGTTATGTAATTGTTATGTAATAATCTCAGTTGTCACCAAAATAATATTTCTTTTATGCTTTGAGATTCATCTCATCTGACTATAGATGTCCCAGAGGTAGATGCTTAAGGCTACACTAGTTGCTGCTTGTTTCAGCTATATTTAGAAAAGATAAAGAAAAGCAGTGTCCACAGAAGGGATTTATTTCACACAACTTAGATGATACTTTTCTCTGGATGGAGTAAATGCTCACTGGAGGTGCCTTTTTCTTGCCTTTGGATATAAACAGAGCTGAGAATGACAACAGTAGTCTCAGGTATTCAGCTTTAGAAATGTCAAATGGAGGAAGATAAATCCACAGCCTAAACTTATAGTCCTAATGGTTACAGAGAAATTCTGCAAAATATAAATCAAGTATCCTCTGAAAGATGAAAAGCTAGAGGCAAACTATATACCAGTCTATAATATTTTTAGACATCTTCATGATAGTTCTAAACTGAAGATTCATATAAACAATCAGGATCCCCACCCTTGATGACTAGGAAAATTAGTCTGCGTTTCACTGGATATTTAACAGTAATTGCTGTTATTCCAAATCTGAGTGATTTCTTGGTCACACATTCTTACAATGATCTCTTTAACTAATGACTTAGATCAGACACTTGTTTGTGTTTTCTTCACTTACTGTTTTTTCCTATTTAGTGACTAAATTCTTGCTCTCAGCAGGTAAGTTCCCTTATTAAAAGTCCTCTTCTCTAATGACAGACATAGTTTTGTTCATTTTAAATTCTGCCTTTAGAAGAATTTAATATTTGAGACTTGGAATAACGCTCAGATACAGTAGAATGTGTTGTTTTGTGATTGTTTGTGTATAAATGTTTCAGGTATAATTGTCATATAAATCTCTGGAACCAAATACATTAATCTATAAGTTTCTGTTATTGACTACCTGTGAGCACTGAATATGAAAAGTAAAACACTGTGAAAAATATTGCAATACGCTGGTGGGGAAACCATGGAACCCTTGACTGTCCCATGATCGTTTGCATTCTGATCAAGTTCTGTGCTCTTCTAAATTATTGTTTAATTTCACAATATGCAACAAAGTTCTGGTGTTGCGTGGTTGAGCTGACATATGGAAGAACAGCATCTTCAAGGTATGGGGCTTGTCTGATCATTTTACCAGAGCCATTCATTACTTTAAATATTGTGGCTATGATTTCTTTCCCACAACATTTCTTTTGCAGCAAACAGTTATGTACATATTAAATACCACAGCTTCAGAGTAGCTTTTTAGTTGTTCACAGAAGCATACTTGCCTATACTTATTTACCGTGAATTTTAGACTTCAACTTTGCCATTTAAATCTACCGATATTGCCATAAAGAAGTACCTAAAAAAAATCTTATTGCAGATTTTACTGCCTGCTTGGATGACTGCTGGAATCATTCTAGCTCTTTGACACAAACAAGAGAGATCGGAGAATATTATTGGGCAAGGACAGAAGCTGTAGAGATTTTACCTAGGAATAGTTTCTTACAAACCTATTGCATCCATCTGCTTCTTTGAATACAAGATTATCTGTTTTAAGCATTATTTTGCATATTACTTCTTTAAATTATATTTAGTCAGTTCTGAAACAAGACTTTTTTTGGGTATTGTTTACATTATTTGGGGTTTTTTTGGTCATTGATATGTGCAGCCAAAATTGGTAGAGGCAGATCCAAAGAAACAAAACTCATCTTGCAGCCTTTGTGACTTCTCAGATCAAAATGTCATTTCATGCCTCTGTTACAACCCGCTCCCTTTACATCTTCAAAACAATGCTATATGTCATGTGATCTTTTATATAGAAGTTCATTAATGACATAAAATCTCTGAGGTAGGGACATATTTAATACATGCAGTCTATGTGTTTTTTGATTTTGTTGTTCCATACAACTTTGCTTTATGGGATTTATCAGGATTCTTTAGGTTATGTATTTTTGTAAGATGAATTTTTCAAAGAATTCTTAGAAGCCTATCTTTAAGTTTCCAGTTTGATTACCAAGCCAACAAAGTGGTGCCCTTTGTGTATTTGGGTGAAAAAAACTTTTTCTGGGGTATCTGAGAAGGTCTGCTCTGTTCAGAGGAAGGGGTAACTGGTTAAACTATCCTGAAACAGCAGTGTAACCATAATGTTGGAGCTCTGTGTTTAGAATTAACATGTGCTGTTTCATGGTAGGTTTAATTAAATAAGATATTTAACCACAGATTTTTCAGACAATTTCTTACAGCAAGTTGTAAGTTCCCCTGCTGACTGTGCTTATCCCAAAGACCAGAAAACAAGCAGGGTTATTGCTACTGCTATTGAGGGTGGCAACAAAATGTACTTCTTCCTTGCAGTACCCATTGGGGTTGCCCTGGCTCCTCACGGCTTTAGGGAGAAGAAGGCTTCCCTCCCCCTGATCTGCTGCTGGTCCTCTCTTCCCTTTGGTTTCCCTCGTCTCATGCTAGGAGGAGTCCAGATCTCTGGGCCATAGAGACCTGTCTGCTGAGGAAAAGCTTTGAGCCTCGTGTTTCCAGACAAATATCTCTGTGCAGTATTATGCTGTGTCAGGTAATGTCACTAATCAGTGTGGAATGGGTTTTACAGAGCAATGAAGAGATATGCCCTCAAAGATGCAAAGAGTTACCACAGAGTAATTTTCCTAATAAAACTAAAGGCAATGCATCATTTTTTATAAGCTGTGGCAGACTGTGTGACACCATGTAATTTTTGAGGAATTTTATACTTTTCAAGGAAAACAACAATGCCCAGTGTCCTTTTAAGACCGTTTTTTTCACTGCCAAAAACATCCATTTTCTTAGTCCTGATTGCAGTAGCAAACATTGCAGTGAAGACATTTAATGATGACTACAAAGATTCTTTGTTTTACCTTCTAAAGGGACTTTTCAGAAGTTTATTGAATGTATTCATCGGTATCTCAAGGAAATGAAAACTATTATGTGATGCATACTTGCCAAAGTAGACAAGAATAAACCCAATTGAAAAACAAAAGTAAGGAGTAGGCAGTCATACTACACACAAATTATCTCAAATGCTTCTATGGCATTTTTGAAAATGAGAAGTAAATTATTATCTCTATGGCACATATGGGTAAAGGGAGGAACTGTCACTGTATTTGTGAGTGCTAAATACCGTCATTGAGAAACAGTAAAAGATTAATCAAGACTTGAGTTCTCCCTTACCGTTTGGCCCGCATGATGAGAACTGAGGCAGCATCTCTGAGTTTGATATAGGAGATGTAGGTGCTCAGGAAGTAAATTGTGTCTCCTGGAATATGACCCCCTTTTGGCATTTTGGACATAAAATGTGGCTAAGTATCAGTCCTCACACAGTCATATGTGAATTAGCTAACTTTGACTGAAAGCCAAAGGGAGGATTAAAATGAATGGTGACCATCAAAAATCAGCTTTTCTTGAGATTATCTCTTGCAAGGGACATAGCTCAGTCATTGCTACTTAGTTCAGGAAAATTGAAATGAATGACCTTTTTACTAAGTCAGTTTTTCTTATTTGGTTTAAAAGTAAAACTCTGTACCTTGCTGTATTGCTTCTTTTAGTAGTGAGAGAACTAGGAGTAACATAGAGTGTTGATTTATGTAACATAGAGTGTTGATTTATATGAGAGGAAGATCTGACCTTTCGTCTGAGTTTAGAACTGGTTTGAAGACCATTGCCTCTGTGTTTTGATCCCCATCCCCACTTTGTCACACAAAAGCACTATTTTGGAACTAGAAGTTCTCTGCTGTTATGCTGGTTGTTCCTGGGAAGGTTAAGTGCCTTGGGAATTTCAGACTGATCTTCTGAGGCAAGAGAATTCACCGGTACCTGTTGGCACCTAGACCTTAAACTTCCCACCTAAGGCAGGACTGCACAAACGGTGTGAGCAAGAGGGGATTGGATATTGACCTTCATGACCGACAAAGTGGAGACAGGTGTGAAACAACCTGTAGCTGGTATCAGTTGCCAGAGTGGGCAAAGGCAGTGACCTTGGAGGCTATGTCTGGAAAACTGCTTTACACCAAGGCCTGTAGCTTATTGTCCAGCCTCAGCTCCGTTGCACACAAGGAATGACTTCCTGAGACCTTGCGTCATGGTCTTCCTCCCTTCTGAAGGAGCATCATTGTATCATTGTAGCCTGCTGTGTGGAATTGCTTGTGCCCTATAAGGGAAGTTATTTTGTTTTTGTTTTCCTCTCTCAGTCCAACATTTCATCAACTATTCTGAGTCATTCTGCCATCCAAGTAGCTTATTTTCTCCTTGTCCTTTCAGAAACATAAAACTATTTCCTGGTTCTGTGTAACTGATTTAAATGCTTGTTTTTCTGAAGCACCATACAATTTAATGGGATGTGTGACTACTGCATATGCTAGTTATTGTTATTGCTACATTGTACTTAACAACATTTTTAAAACTATTTTCTTATTAGCGGGTATTGCAAGCCATTCTTTCACAGCTATAAAGGAGATAGACGATTGTAATAGAAATAATGTGACATACGTTTCATCTTTTTGAAAGACAGCATATAAGAGCACATTGCAATATATACTCAGATTTTTACATGATGGAATATAGGAATTGAAATCTCACGAACATTAAGATTACTAATTGAAAGGCCACTTAGTTTCTAGTGCCATATTTATCAAGATGATGTTGAACGGATACTGTGCAGTAAGCATAGGCAGTGCTAGACCCTGCTTATCCTTTGCTGCAAGATACTGAAGGCCTAAATAAATAATAGAGACTTTGAGATAATATTTAAGGAAAAGTGGGGAATATAATATAAAGTGATGAATCCAGGCTCATAAGGAGCAAGCATTAAAAACAAAACAGGAATAGAAAGCATATCAGCTGACTCCATGCTGTATGGCTGATGCTAAAATGATGATTCATCTGTTCTGTTATCTCTGGTAAGTGGTGTAAATAAGTATAAAACTTACTCCTATAGGACTCCTGAAAATGATGAAACATCTTCTGTAGCACCATAGATTAAGAAAGCAGGCCCATATTTACTAAGGATTAAATTGCAGGCACATTTTTCTTTTTCTCTTTTCTTTTCTTTTCTTTTCTTTTCTTTTCTTTTCTTTTCTTTTCTTTTCTTTTCTTTTCTTTTCTTTTCTTTTCTTTTCTTTTCTTTTCTTTTCTTTTCTTTTCTTTTCTTTTCTTTTCTTTTCTTTTCTTTTCTTTTCTTTTCTTTTCTTTTCTTTTCTTTTCTTTTCTTTTCTTTTCTTTTCTTTTCTTTTCTTTTCTTTTCTTTTCTTTTCTTTTCTTTTCTTTTCTTTTCTTTTCTTTTCTTTTCTTTTCTTTTCTTTTCTTTTCTTTTCTTTTCTTTTCTTTTCTTTTCTTTTCTTTTCTTTTCTTTTCTTTTCTTTTCTTTTCTTTTCTTTTCTTTTCTTTTCTTTTCTTTTCTTTTCTTTTCTTTTCTTTTCTTTTCTTTTCTTTTCTTTTCTTTTCTTTTCTTTTCTTTTCTTTTCTTTTCTTTTCTTTTCTTTTCTTTTCTTTTCTTTTCTTTTCTTTTCTTTTCTTTTCTTTTCTTTTCTTTTCTTTTCTTTTCTTTTCTTTTCTTTTCTTTTCTTTTCTTTTCTTTTCTTTTCTTTTCTTTTCTTTTCTTTTCTTTTCTTTTCTTTTCTTTTCTTTTCTTTTCTTTTCTTTTCTTTTCTTTTCTTTTCTTTTCTTTTCTTTTCTTTTCTTTTCTTTTCTTTTCTTTTCTTTTCTTTTCTTTTCTTTTCTTTTCTTTTCTTTTCTTTTCTTTTCTTTTCTTTTCTTTTCTTTTCTTTTCTTTTCTTTTCTTTTCTTTTCTTTTCTTTTCTTTTCTTTTCTTTTCTTTTCTTTTCTTTTCTTTTCTTTTCTTTTCTTTTCTTTTCTTTTCTTTTCTTTTCTTTTCTTTTCTTTTCTTTTCTTTTCTTTTCTTTTCTTTTCTTTTCTTTTCTTTTCTTTTCTTTTCTTTTCTTTTCTTTTCTTTTCTTTTCTTTTCTTTTCTTTTCTTTTCTTTTCTTTTCTTTTCTTTTCTCTTCTTCTCTCCTCTTCTCTTCTCTTCTCTTCTCTTCTCTTCTCTTCTCTCCTCTCCTCTCCCCTCCTCTCCTGTCTTCTCTTTCTCTAGAATAAAGGATAAATGAATACCAAATATTTTACAGTAACAAGCTCTCAGAGAAAAAATGCATATGCCATATTGTGCTAACAGTAAGCATTTTCATTCACTAGTCCCACAGTTGATGTGTTGGGAATAGTAGGAGGACTGTTTACAAATGTTTTAACTCATTTCCTTTTCTGATCCTGTGCAACTGCTAGAGAAGGAGATGGAAGAAAGCATTGTAGGAGAAAGCTACTTAATTCACTTCCTCTGAGAAAGCATATCAGAGATTTGTTGCCTGCTATGTTCTGGTATAGTCCCCTCAGAGAGATTATACCCACAGCAAACAGAGTGTGGTCTGTAAGAGTGTCTATATAGAATATAAAGTTGGTGCTGAGGAACCAAAGATCTCATTATATACATTTTTCTTCACTCCAGACTTCTTATTGTCTGCAACATTACCCTGCATGCCCACTAGTGCAGTCTCCAGTCTAGTTCCGTCCAGAAGGAATTTGATATTCAGATTGTTTCCCAACACAAGCGAAACACTAACTGTCTTGCGACATTTGCTATACAAGCCCAATCCTATTCCTATTTAAAATAACCACATAATATACTGTGGCATACTTTCTGGTGACACAAGTGGCAAAAAAAAAAATGCTGCTCACATCCTCAGTTCTGAAAACTTATTACATCTTGGTGGTATTTCAAATACCAGGATTTCATCTGAATTTTCGAATGGCATTGCTGGAGAGCTGAATAAATAATAAATAAATACTGGGCTTACATGTAAGATTTTTCGTGCGAGTGTAAGAAACCTTGAAAAATCTTTTCTTGGCTCGTAGGCCAACACGTCTAGAATGGAGTAACTGATAGAAGTGTACAATGGGAATGATCATCTTCCACTGCATGATCCTTCCCTGGGCCAACTATACATTCACAACCATTGTTGGTTGATTGCAGGGTTGTGAAGTGTTGTTCCCAAAATCCACTCAGGAAATTTTAGCTTTTGCCAAGCAAGTTGCACTATAGCTTCACTAGTTGTGGAGCAATAAGGTCTTGTTCAAGCTTCCTCTGATGGTTCTGGGTGGATGATATTGGCAGTCCTTGTAAAAGCAGGAGTTAGAGCAGCATTGAAGTGTAGCATCCAAGTGCTTTAGAGAGTGTTAAAGCAATCTTTTTAATAATCTTGGGGGAATGATGAAGAATCTTCCGCCGTTAGATGGGAAAGGAGGTTTGCTGGAGATTATAGGAAAGTTAGTTAGGAAAGTTAGTTTGGCATTGTTCTTTTATAGATGGGGCTTCCAAGGCAAAAAGTGGTTAACGAGTTGCCCGATGTCACACACTGAGTGGACCTGGTCATAGAAAGTAATGCTCTTGAGCCCAGAATTATTATTTTATTTTCCTGAGTATCTGCTCTAGCTGATAACCCGATCCAGTTGACCGTACATTTAAGTAGAGTGCTTGGACTAAATGATCTCTGCAGGTACCTGCCAACCCATTCTCTGATTCTGTGGGAGTTCCACAGTTTTTCTCTGATCTATGTTTTTCCCACAGATTTTATAATTTAGGAATATGACCATTTTTGTTTCATTTTTTTTAAATAAAAATATCACACAGATGAAGATACTATGATTCATCAGTGACATTCTGAAGATGTAGCCAGATACTCATGAAAGGTACAGACACAAATATCAAATAATTCAGGTTTATTTGGGTTCTTTGGAACGTAAATTAACAGCCTAACAGGAAAACCTTTGCTTATGTTTATAGATTGCTGCTCTTACACACTAGAAAGTCAAAAAGGCTTGAAAAGATTTTTGGGAGCTCAGAGGCCTAACACCTAACGCAGATAAGAAGGTGAAATGCTAAGAAAAACAGGAGCAATATAGATGTTACTGATATATATCAATATTATCAGGAGTCACATGGTTAGGTCAAGAGGAACTGAGAAATCCATATGATTAATAAAGAAATATATGAACTTAAGGCTGTGGTGGACATTCTGTTAGTAATTGGGCCTCACTGATGATAACATTTATTTTAAATATTTTTCTTTTAATTTAGAGCAATCAACTTGAGTTATGTGCATGAATCAGGGAACAAAAAAAAATATGTTCTGCCTTTTAATATTCCATTATCTAATTTAGATCTATTATGATCTATTAATATATAGTTATGTCATTGTCAATGGGTATAGTCTAACTAATGAAACCTTTTTGTGATTTTAGAAACTTCTTAAGTACTACTTCTTCCCAGGAAAATCCACACCTCTCCTTCTGATAGATTCCTTTTTTTCTTCTTTTTTTGTTATAGTCATACTCAAACTACAACTGAATCAATCCAAGTTTATAGACCTTACGAACTAGTCTCTTCTCCCAAATCTTCCGCTGGCGACTCTCCAGAGTATTTCTGGAAGCCTCTTAGAGTCAAGAGGAGTGGGAAATCAGATCTGTAATGCTCTGTATTCTTGGCATGAAGCTCAGTGAGGAGAGGCTGTTAGCAGGGAGCATTTTTGAGCCGTCCCTTAGCTGTAACTGACCACGTGAGCACTCTAATGTGGTTCGACACAAAGCCAAAAATGGCAACTTAGTGCGTTGCTGAAAGCATGAGGAGTGTTACAGCTGGGAAGTCAGCATGCAGAAGGGAGCAGCTCCTATGGAGCCCGTGCCGTTGGTGAGGCATCGCCTCCCGCGTGACGTGGTTGGTGTGTGTGTGCTCCACACCTGGCTGAGCGCGAGGCCGGACAATCAAGTCCTCCCACAGAAGCAAGGTGCCCTCATCTGTTTGTCTTCTCACTGAAAATGGAAAGGAAGCTCCTACACTGTCATCAACGATCATGGGGAAAAACCAGAATCTTCTACCAGAGCATTAATGTAGCTGGATGAAACAAGCAAACTTTGGGGTATGCAGTCTCTTGTTCACATACTACTTTGGTGCCAAAAATCATAGATGATTTTTCTAGATCGTGTAATTTGGTCAGTGGAAAGCCACAGCCTTTCCCTGCAAATGCTTCCTTCCTGTGGCTGTAGATCATCATGGCTGCAGCAGCATAACTCCTGCTGTGCTGCAGGGGCAAGCAGGAGTGAGACAGAGGAGCAGCAGGACAACGGGAGAGCCAAGGTCTGAGTTAAGATTTGAATCCCACATGCACTCTAGACGTACATTTTTTCTACTCAGCATGACAATAAATCAGGAAAGCAACACTGAAATTACTGGAATAAAATGAATGTAAAGTAACTGTAAACCAGAGATGATTAATATCTCTTTGCCTTTTAACTGTTAGAATTTTTTATATTTCTATGTCATATATTTAAACTGTATCTTACTAACATTATGTGGTAGTCCATGCTCTGGATGAGCCTGAGTTCTCATCTATGTCTTGGCACCATCTTTTTTCTTACTGCTAAAAACTTTGAAGATTTTTTTTTGGTTGGGAAGTAACCCATAATAAATAACTAAATGTATATGGAAGATAAATGACTTTTCTTCTCTATAGAAGAGAACAAAACACATCAGAAATGAAGCAAAAACATGTCAGCATTGTATTCATATTCTCACTGCTTATGAATGACCCGTTAGTGCTGAAACTGTACCTAAAAGTATTGTAATAAAATGTTGCATTAACATGGTACATAGCCCACTATGGTAGGCACTACCTTAGTAGAATTTTTTCAGAGTTAATCAGTTCTGTGGTATCACCAGGTAATGTATACTATATATTATTTATACCAACTAATAGCAAATATAGTTACTATATATGGTATAGTTACTATAAATAGTAACTCTATTCTTTTCACACCACCCTTACTTACCTGGTTCTTCCCACAATTTCTGTTTTACAACTTCTTATTTATTATATGCCCTCACTTTTTAAACTTTTAGAGTACTAAGGAGAAGAATTATTTCCAGATTGCAGTATCTAATTGTGCCTTAGCAACTTCTAATTGTGCCAATATTCTGCCATCTTTTATTCAAAATAAATAGTTGAACTATTGTAAAAATCTGTCTCTTAAGTAAGGAGGAAAAGGAGAGATTTAATACCACTCTGTTATTAGTTGCTGAGCCACTGTTTAACAAAGACACCTAGAGAGCGAGCATCTACTTTTCTGTCTTAAATACTTAAAATCTTTTTCTTTTTCTTCTTCTTTTTCTTCTTCTTCTTTTTTTTTTCTTTTTCCTTTGTCTTTTTTTTCTTTCTTTTCATTTTCCTTTTTCAGTCCTTTTTGCCACTGACAAAACATTTCACATGCTTATTGGATAGAGAACTCTGAGAGAAAGAAAAGTATCAGTATAGAAATTGCATCTGAAATATTCCTTCAGGACATCCAGTTCTAGGTGATCAATTTCTCCCTTCAAGTGAGAATTACTACAAAAAATCAAATTTAATTTAATTATGTTTTCCTGGTGGCTAAATCAACTTCCAGCTTTGGAAATTCTTGCTCTGGAATTTAACAGGAAGTGACAGCAATTAGATAAGCAAAAAATAAAAAAAATATTGCAACAGCAATGTTCTCAAACTAAATTTCCGTCTTATGAAATGTCTGTCTAAATAAATTTAAGCTATAATCCAAACTTCTGAGGCACAGATTTATGTGCTTCTAAAGATTGGAGGTCCTAAAGTCAAAATAGAAAGCATAGAGCTAAAGACATATCTGTTCAGATTACAGCACTGAATTCAGGATTTAATCTTGAAAGATCCTAAAAAACCCACTGGTGACTAAGATGAGCACTTAAACACTTGAACTTTACTCTCCTAAGCATGAAGATACCCCACAAAAGATGCTGAGGTGACAGATCTTCCAAGAATTGTCATATATTTAATACTTTCCAGAGTTAAATCAAAAATTCTTAGTGTTCCTCTGTTTCTGTCTTCAATTCTAAAAATATAACGTTCAACTCCACCATACCATTTCTAAATGTTTCACTGATTAATGTTGTATAGAATTTGGAGGGTTGCCCTTCCGCTTAGTATGTTAGACTTGTTACATAGTAATGGGAGTTATAGTTACTTATTGAGTGAAGAGTTGATCACCTCTCAAGCTGCAGTTTGTGGTGCAGTTGGTAAAAATATATAACACAAACCTCAGTTTCAAATTTCACAGGTGATAGCTTGCCCCTGCTGAAGTCAATTTAAATTTTGTCATTGATTTCCAATGGCGAGAATGTTGCACAATACTTTGCGCAGCTTTGAACTAAAAAAGAAAATAATATTATTTCAAGACATTTACATGCTGACTTCTGTTTATCTTTGATTCTCTTGGTTCTTTCATGTAGATCAAGAAAAATTCATTCAGAGAATTTGTGGACTGTTAGTTTAATGAATGTAGTTTGGACATGAGGCAAAAGCCTAAATCGTATGCCATTGCTTTCATTTCTCAGATTTCCATTTTATAAGCAAGGTATTTTTTAGCAAAACAAAATAAAAAATACCGTCCCATGCAAACCCAGAAACATCAAGCAAACAGGAATCCCTAATATTTTGTTGAATCAATAGTTTTTTTGTGTACCAAATATATAAACAAGTTTTAAGTGTACATGCCCTCTCCATCACTAGAAAATATGCAAAAGTAGGACATTTTAAAAGCGACTGTACTACAGAAAATTATTTTGCAGATTGAGACTCTACCTACTTAGTTTTTAGTTAGTATTGATTTCCCAAATGGAGTTATTAATCCCTGTTAAAGAATACACTGAGATCATGTAGCATTATATGCACTTCACTAAATTTCTATGAAATTAAACATGTATTTTTATTTTAGAGTATACTAATTTTTGGATTTACAAAACCCTTTTTCAAAGGCATAACTTAATTTTATAGAATTTTAAGTTTGAGAGATTATTTAGTTCACAATGGCATTGCAGCAGACAGAGGGGCTGAGCTGCATTTAAAATGGACAAGATTACTTCAGGTGCTGTATACTGCTTTTTATATTTAGAGGATAGTTTTAGTAAATTCAAAATAAACAATTCTTTAGGGAAAAAAATCCTTATATAGCTTTGCTTTTAACCTCCAGAAATAGTCTGTCTATTTGCTTGTTTTGTAAACTAGAAAGATGGACATTTTTTCAGTATTAAATGCAGTGTAATATACTCCATATAATAACATACAGGAAAGGCTTTTTTGTGTTGCATTTTAAACAATATTATTACTGTATGTTTTATCCACAAAATGTATACAATATACCTCAGGAAGGGAATACATCCAAAATATTCACAGCATACATATACTCCAAATATTTGGATCACTCTGAGATGCTAAGTGAGGTACTTCATGAGACAGATCACACACTTGTTCCTCTACGAAAATTAGGTGGTATCTTAATTAATGCTGATTTGCAGTGAAATTCTATGAAAGTACCTATGACATTCACAAGACTACAGAATGAGTTAATTATGATCAGTGTTATTACTGTGAAAACAAAATGGATTAATAATGCTGGCACACTTGAAATGAAGAGTTACAAAAGATTGTGGCAGAACACATAAGGTTAAATATTATGTGATGAAAGGCATTATGTGCTCAGCAGGGAGAAAAAAAAATGTCTCTGCAGCTTCAGACTTGCAAGTCTAGTGTCCATTTTTTCCAGATGGAGAAAAATATACCCCATAAATAAATGACATTTCATAACAGATTTTTTTTCTTACAGATATATATTTTTTCAGAATATCTAAAATATTAAAACAGTTCACTGATTGGAAGCTGGAGAAGGAAAGAAAATCTGAATCTTTCAGATTATGCTGCCCCAACTTGTGCTCTTGCTTACCCTACACTCTCTACCCTAGTTATAAAGAAACTGTGAAACACAGTAACACAACTGTACCTAATAAATCATTGCCTAATAACCTCCTGAACATAACCTGCATCAAACTCGCTGTGATATTTGTGTTTTGATATAATACTTTCCAAAAATTGAACAATCCATGTCCATTATAGATTTAATAAGACATGAAGACATAGATGGATTTAATCAAATGTACTCATTTTTATACCTCCAATCAAAAATATTCATAAATGAACTTAGGAGTATTTGGCAATCAGAGGGAATTGTGTTTATAAATACTGAGACAGCTGTTGGCAAAATCAAATGTTAAAGCAATTAAAACAGCTCTTAACTTATACTAGACAGATTTGCATAAAAGGAATTATTATTTCCTGTTAGGACAAGACAGTGATCCATGTAAACTTTCACTGAAACCACACAAAAAACTCCAAGCTCACAGGCACAGAAGGGAGAGAACAATTTGCCCTCTAATCTTTGACTGGTTCTTCATTGGCTCTGGTGTGGTCTGTAATTACAAATACATATTAGACTGTAGCTCCCTGGAGTATTAATGTGGGCTAATGGATAGAACGAGGGCTCACTGTACTTTTCTCTGCTTTAACCCTTAGCATCTTATGTTTACCTCAAAATGCCTCCACTGCCTGGTGCATGCACACCTGTCTTGAAATGTACACGGGCGCTTGGCCATTTTGTTGAGCAGACTCAAAAACGTATTTAAAGCTTAGTGGATTCTTAAGCTTGTGTCCTTTGGTGTCAGTATGCAGCATTGCTTTTGCAGCTTGATTTCTAGAGGTTTCATCAGGCTCTTCTTACTTTACACAAACACAAGCTCCATAAAGCTCGATAGTTCTGCATACAGCACTAGTCAAATTCACATAGTCTGCCATCTGTTTGGAAATCTCAGTTTACTTTGAACTGAGATATTAAGTCATTTGTTAAGTTTTGTTTTCTCTCAAGGACTCCCTGTGTGCTATGACTTCCCTAGGTTACTCCGTTTCAGTGCATTTCAGACAAATAGACTAAATTATCTAATTTGCTCTGGATATGTTTCACTTCAAGTTCTATATTTAAATGTGATGACTTTAACTTGAAAATTACTGAACAACAGAAATCAAAAGGATCAGTGAAATAAACAGTACAACATTGATCACACCAGGAAATTCATTTGTTTATGACCTGAAAGAAATATTCTGCATGGAATGGCAGTGGTGACTGCCCTGTCTAAATTTATGATATTCCGATAATCATTTAAAATGACTAGCCAGCATAAAACTCTCTATTACTGAGTAAATGCACTTTTAACTCAGAATAAGTTACAACTTTTACACATAATTTGCAATTTAGAAAGTGTAACTAACAGCTGTGAACATCATAAGCTTAATCCTGCTATCTGACTTTGTCAAATGATGAGGTTCTCTTTCATTCTTATACTGTATATTATTGCAGAAATCCGTAATATTTCCAATAAATTATAAATTGACCAGCACTGAAGACTCCACTAAAATTGCACTTGGTTATCTCCTACTCAGCCCTTTCAGGCTTCCTTAGGCTCCTCTGAAAACCACAGAGTGCCCTCTGTTGATCAGAACATATTCCTTTCATATAGCAAAGCTCCCAGACAGCAAATCTTGCAGTTTCCTCTTTCCAAGCCTTCAGTAACAAAAATAATGCAAATTCTGCAAAAGTGAATGCATTCACTTAAACACTGGTGTCAGAAAATAGAGGTACAATAAAAGCACATCTAGCAATTTGACATACCGCGTTATTATTTATTTACACGTAATGCTGAATTGAAAGATACATACCTGGTGGTAGTAGAGAGCACTTTCCGCGTATGTTTGTGCATGCACATGTCCATTAATACACACAATCATAGTCAGAGTAACACATGCCTTTATATTACTATAATGAAAAATAACATTTTTAAAAACTTGATGCAAATACTGATGCTAAATATTGCAAAATCCAGTGAGTAGCAAAAAACAAAAAAAGATGAGTGCAGCTTTTAGCTCTTAGGTTCTCTCTGCATGGCACAGAAAAAATGATGGCCTAGCTTGCTGGTGGCCCTTTGAAACTAAGTTACAGCAAGCCTTGAGACAGCAGTAAATTTTGTTGCTATTTTTGAACAGTAATTCATACTGTGAGATGTGAGAACAGCTCTTCTTTTTTTTTCAGTTATTGTTAGTTTGTTTACTGAATAAGAGCATCATTCTCTTTAGAATTGTTCTATTTGCTAGTTGATTGAAGATCTCAACCCTGAAAATAATTGTTTTGCATTAAAAAATCTTATATGATAACATATTCTCATATGTCTTATTGAAATGATGTGAACAGCATTACACATCATGGTGAATTTTGATATAAATAGTAGTATATATGTATCTTAGTTGATAAAATAGTTCAATTTACTTTGCATCTGTAAAATTGTATAGATAATGGCTCACTTCTACAAGTAATTGTTCTACGCTATTTTGTAATAAAGGAGAGCTTGTCCGTTTTTTCATAGTCGTTTGAAAATGCCTATAGTATTAAAAGAAGAAGAGTTGTAGTTTAATTTCTTTTACTTTATTATGAATGCAGTACTAAGGGTTAGGGAAACAAATTCTAATGTTGAATGCTTATGTATTCAGAAATACAGTGGTAAGTATAAAAACATACAGACAAGACATATCAGAATAAATTACTAGTAAATATGAACAGTGAGTGAAGCATGGCAACTTATTTTCTAATATAAAATTAACAAAGCTAAATCAGAAGCCTGAAAATTAAAAAGAAAAATACAGAAAATGTTCTCAAAAGTTCATACACCTTCTTTGCACTCTATTTAGTCCCCAAATGTGTTTTTTTTCCAACGCTTAATTAAAATGTGTATTTAAGAAACCAAGGTTTACCTAAATTGAGAATATGGTAATACAATATTTTTTTAAGTACATTTATCATACTGTTTTTGCATAATCTTGCTTTTGTCAGGTTCATAGATTAAACCTGCTTTGACTGTAAATTCAAAGATCTCAAATATGTTTTTATGGATAGGAAAAGGTAGAAGAAATGACAAAGGAAAACAGAAGAATTTTCTGAGAAATTAACAGTTTCTGTTAGTATTTATATTAATTTTCATTTATTTTCTTTGAAATCTTGATGCTATAGTTTCATAAACATCTTGAGTAACTATTATTAAAAAGAAAACACATTTTTAATGATATTTAATAAAATACATCAAAAAAGAAAAACTCTATTAATATTGCTTTATGAAAGGAGCTTCTCAGATTAATGAAAATATTATAGTATACATTCCCTAACTGAAACAGAAAAAAATGCTTTGGAATATAGGTATTTAAAATAGATTTCTTTATGTTTATGAAAATAACTTATAATTTACCTCAAAATAAGGGAAATAATATTTAATTAATATTTAATTATTAATACTTAATATTTAATTTCAATATGGAAGATTCTAATAATGAAATATTCCCATAACAATACAAACTATTTATTACATATTGCCATGACAACACAAAATATTTATGTTCCTATGCAATTCCCGTGTACATTCCTGTCCACAAGAGGGCACTAAGTTTTTGTTTGTAACTTTTTTCAGATAGTGCTTTTATATAGCTATGTCCATTTACATTTACATTTATTCAGATTTTTCCTTTTCACTATTTCAAAGAAAAATAGCATGTTTTATCACCGAATACGATGAGTTTATGAAATGTAGAATCAAAAAGGTGTAATGAGTGACTGTGATTTCTAATTTTGCCCACTTGATTCTTTCATAACTGAGCTTTCACATTAGTGTTTTCACAAACACAAATATTTTGTTGTATCAGGTATATATGCTATACCCCATCTGACCGCTGCCTAGATTTGTGCTTACTCTGAGGCAGCATTAAGCAGAAACAGGACTCACTCCAACGAGTCGCGTGGGAAAGGGGGTGTGTGCATTCTGCATTAGCTGAGGAGGCAGGAAGGGCACTGACAGAAGACGATGCAGATGTAATTAGGTCTCTATAAATTCTCCTCTTGCTGTTGGGCGATGTAGTAACTGTGTTATACAACCATTATTACTGTTCCTGATATATCTGCTTGATATATCATTTAAAATGCAATCCATACCAGCTCAAACACAGATTTTTTCTTAGTGTTTATTAATTTTTACTCTTGTGTAAACATTAATAAAAGTTAATATATATATATCCCAGTAGGTGTATAGATATGGCCCCGCAGCCATGCGTAAGCATCATTCCTTTTCAGAAGCACAGAGCGCGCTTCTGTGGGAACTGCGGCATGGCAGAGCGAGCAGTCTTGATGTCTTGCACATTTCCAACCCTTTTCTTTCAATGGTTTTTCTTCCTCTGAAAGGCCTTTGTGCATGCACAAGCATTAACAAAACCGCAAGTTAAGCTCTGCCCCTTAAGCTGGGCCTTTAGTGGAAGTACATCCTGGTACCTTGTGCCAGATGGAAACATGGATAACATTCGCTCTATATTTATGGCTTATCTAGGGCATATTTTGCACATTGATCATCTTTCCACCAAAGTTCAGTTTAGGTACTCAATCAATGAACAGGATTTCCCTATGGGACACTTCAAAGGCATTTCCCTCTACACACTGGAAAAGCTAAGAAAGTGATGTTAGTTGGGTTGCTTTTTTAATCTCAGTGTCAAGAAGATGCAAGGTGCATGCAAGAATTTCTATCACACACATTTCATATTAAAGCAGCTTATACGGACCAGGTGATTTCCTCACCCTAAACTTGCATTTTATAACATAACCTGTATTTTCTGCTTCACAACATACCTTCACAGTAGCTGTGGAGATGGAGGCTCTCCACCAATCTCTGAAAGTCAGAAGCTGTGTGTTGGATCATATTCCATGCTGGCAACATTTCCTCAACCAATTATTTTGTCTTGGGCTGGTACCTATTTTCCTCTCATTTTAAAACTGACCCTTCTCTGAGATATTGGCAGAAGAGAATGACTTTTAGGGTCATTTTCAAGCTGGAGTCCTTTTTCCTTCCCACAGTCCACAAAGCAGGAGTTTTGATTTCTTACACTGCAATGTTCATCACCTGTTTTGGTTAGAGAGGAATCTCCCCTGCTCTTTCATTTCTACTTCTTTGAGTTTTTTGAGGGGGTATCATTTTATATACTTAAAAGCAAAATTATTAGGCAATGGCAGACTCTCAGATTGACCACACAATATGCTAGTGATAACTGCTGGAGGAAATAGATGCAGAACTAGCAGAACTAGATGGGCTAGTCAGCTGCTTTGGCAGATAAATCCTCTTTGCTTGTTTGAAGCTAGAAAATACAAAGTTGAAAACTGCTGCTGGCTCTAAGTAATGAAAACACATCATCCCCACTTCGTGGTGAATCTATCACAGAGTAATCATTTGAGTGCTAGTCTCAAATCAGACAAATTCCCAATTAGCCAGCCAGGTTTGTATCCATGAAAAGTCAAATTACAGGTGAGTAATGAAATCTTGCATGTGTTGCTGTTTTGGAGCCTCAGATGTTTTAACTCGAATGTTAGTAATAAATAATGCTTCTGAGTGTTTCATGCTGTGAAATTACTTCTTGTTGTGCATACATCTCTTCACTATCTGCAGATGTTCTAGTGAGATGTACAAGCACTGTTAATCACCCTTACAGGGGTGAAATAGGAAAGAACAGAAGACCTTTCCTGACAATGTCTTTCTGAAAATGCAGTGAATCTATCCATTGTGTTGTATTCGGGAAGTCAGTAGTGCACCTACTGACCGAGAGCTTACAACAGAATTATAATCCTTCCTCTCTTATAATNGATACAACAGACACTAGAATTATAATCCTTCCTCTCTTATAATTCCTCACCCTCCTCCTGTTAGAAAAATCCATATTTAATACAGGAAAGAGGAGTAAGGGCTTTTTAGAACAAACAGGGACAGATTTTATCACATAGCCTGTGATCAGTCCTTCCTGTTGGGTAGGTGTTGATTGCTGCTATACAGCTCAGCAGTAACTCCCATCTTCAAGCACACCAGAATGCCAGCCACTACATGTAGGTTCTCCAGCTATCTGTGTGGATCACTTGGAGAAGTAAGAAGTTAGGTCTACCTCCTGTATATACTTGATACTTTGATCTCATCACATCACTTGTCTAGAGGCTCGGTTAGTGCCAGCAGAGTTCAGAGATGAATATTTCCATCTGTATTTTCCAATTGTTTAAGGAAAGCTTGTGTATACTTTGCACAACTTGATAAACTTTTATGGTATCACTCTTTTTCCAAAATGTTTCTACTAAATATATATGGGACATGTTTGATTTCTTCACTCCACTTCTTGTGGAGATAGATAGATAATCTTTATGCAATAATGCTTTGCTTTTTGCCTTTCAAAAGAAGAAATGGCATCCTGAAAAGCACAGGAGAGGTAAAATGCACAAGAAACTTGAAAAGGGTGCTAGTTCTTCATCTGGTTCTTAAGAATTCTATTTAGTAGTTCTGATCTATCACTCCCCTAACTGTGATATGCATGTGATAATATCATATGTCTAAAGCATTGATGCATTTGTCTTATGAGTTTTTTTTCAATCAACCTTGGAAAATATTTTGAGAAAAATTTCTAATGTGAGGAAATAGAGACCATTCTTTTTTATTTTTTCTCTTTCTTTTTTATTCTTTGCTACTGTACCTGAAAATCATGTCTAAATAAAAATAATTTACATTCATGTTTCCTTTGAAAAATAAAGGAAGAGAATATTTTGCAATTAAGGTTGGATTCTATTTGAAAAAATTGCCAGCAAATCATCATTCACAGAAAAAGTTATTTGACAGATCTATGACAGTTACACAGTGAAAAATTCTTTAGTTTATCTAACACACAGTCATTGTTCTTCATTTAAAATTCTTCTGTCAGATGTATGCAATAGTATCTCATGTTTGAGAAAAAACAAACTACTACTACTACCTCAACCTCTGATTTATTTTTTGGTTCTCCTGTTAAAGCAGCACCAGTGGAATTGCTGAATTAGGCAGCTTAATAAAAACATTTATTGCTGCAGTAGAGGCAGTTCTGTGGTGCGGTGTCACCTTTTTTCTCTCTTAGTTAGCACTATCTTATTTTTCAAGTAACACTATGGGAGTGCTGTATTACTTGTCTACTATAGTTTTACTTGAGGTGTGTTTTTTTGGCAAAGTCGTAGAACTGAAATACTATCCATTCTTTGGACACACATAAACATCTAGTGACAAGTTTAGATCTGATAATGCATATATATCTTTAATGAACTAATCTAATTTCCATTTGGTCACTTTCGTGCACTTTCATGACTTAATGGTTTCAACTCACTATAGCAGCAATTTTCTACTTGGGATCTGAGAACCCTAAGCCTGATGAACTATTTCCAAGAGTTTCGGAAAAGAGAAATAATAATAGCAAAATCATTTTCATGAGATCGAAATTAATTTTGCTAATAAGCTTTATTAGAAGACATGGGGATACAAATTTAAAAGTTGAAAATCATTGTAATATACAGTACCGAGCTTAATTTATTTTACTCTATTTATAGAACATTTTTACTACTTTCAGAGCTAAGCAAAGAAATGTAAGATTACCTAAGACCTAAGATTACCTAAGTCTTCTAAATTTTAAGGTAGAATTAAATATGTCCATGCAACCATCATAATCAACCCAGGCAAGTGCTCTTCAATAATGTACACATTTGCTGAAGGGGAACTCATGCAAGACTAGACTAAAGCTTCCAGATTAAGGTAGCATTTACAGCAAGAGTATAACCTTACTATTTAACAATATTAAACAGTGCTTTGTCCTGAATCTTTTTGTGTTAGTCCTACTTCTGAAAGCTGTATTTCTATTCTAATGAAATGAAGCTTGGAAAAAACCCTGAAAAAATGAAAGAACAAATATTAACCTATTTAATTTCAAATGCATTACTTCAATGCTTTTTTTTTTAAATTCTGTATATAATTAGGAAATTCAAAAAGATGAATTCCTAAAAATATACTGTACATGAGAAATAGAACTAGGACTAAGGAGATATGTTAGCAAGGTAACATAGTGCTGTTAAGAAAGCTTTCTCTTATTTTCAAAACCAAAAAGTGTGAATTCACTTAAAAACTCATGAATTACTTAATTAGTAATTAGTAATGAGTAATTAGTACTCATTTAGTACTTAATTTAAAAGAAACCTAAACATGATGAATTAAATTAAGAAATAGGAGGTCAAAGTATCCAAACAGATTGAGTTCTGTTCTGTCATGGCTTTCATGACAGAAGGATGTCACAACTAGAAAACTGCCAGCTTTATGCCTGAGTCTACTGAAGGCCAAGAGGAGGATTCAGGGGGTGAGAGGCCAACGTTCATGCTTCCTGGAAAGACCCTGAAGCAGAATCCTTGGAATCCATACCTAAGCATGTGAAGGACAAGCAGTTCATTGGTTATAACCAACTCGTGTTGATTATACTTGTACAATCAACTCTTACCCAACCAATCCAATTGCCTTCTGCAACAAAGTGATAAGCTAGATAGATAGATGAGAAGGGAGTGGTAGAAATAGTGCAGCTTGACTTTAGCAAGGTTTTTTAATATCATTCCCTGCAGCATTCTCATCCTAACACTGAGGTAGATCGAGGTTTGGCTGCAGACCTGGATTTTTGAACCGCTTAAATGGAGGTGATCAATGGCTTGTTATCCAGCGGTGTACTGTTTAGAGATCTGCTGGTGGTATTTTCTAAATATCATTATTGTGGCACACGTTCAAGTGCTTTACAGGGAAAAGATACCTAGGGACAAGCAGAGCACCCTGAGCAAATCTGCACATTATATCATTTTAGAGGGAGTGACGGATGGGACAAATGGCACAGTTTCAGTGGAGAGGTTAAGTTCTCCATAAGATTTTTTGTTGTTTAGAAGGTTGAAAATACACTATATGCATATATATCATACATGTATATGTACATATATCATGCATATATGTGTATACATATCATGCATTGTGATATATATATATATATATTTCTGACTGAAAGCCAATATATAATTACAGTATTGTTACAGTTCTTTCATATTCTATTGAACGTGAGCACAAAAATGAAACCAAGAGGAAGTCTATGAGATATTTTTTTTCAGAGCTATAATATTCTACTTTTTCTACTGTACTCTCTACCAAACCAGATCTATTCTGCTATGCTAAAATTGCACCTTCTGAAAGACTATTTCTTCCCAATGTACAAAATGTCAGAAGTGACTTTTCAGAAGAACCGAAGATATGTAGATATGTGGCCAATAATATGAATTAGAAAACGGAAAGAGATTATAAACTTTTTTTTTTTTTTTTTGGTGAGGGGAGGTATTTCTTTGTCTACTTTTCAAATCATCTGAGGAAACTAACACTATCTGATTTAGTGGTTAAAAAAAGAAAAAGACTTTCCATACTTACCTGGAAAAATCTTTTTTAGAGTGCCTTAAAGGAGTTTGGCATATGCATGTTCACATGACATGTGAGTGATGGTTAGGGTTGGATCAGAGAAAAAGCATAGAGGTCCATGTGGAGTAGGGATGCAAGAAGTATGGAAAGAAAATGGAGAGCTGCAACAAAGTATGTCGCAGGAAAGATTGTTCCTCTGGAGCAAGAATGGGACTAGTGAGCTCAGGAATAGACCACATAAGAGATTAGGATAAGGATGAGGTTTACAGCTAGGGTTAGTGAGAGCTGTATATAGTGAGGACCATTTGTGCACTCACAACAACTTTTGTCTTTCAGTCCTCAGTGAGGCTCTCTCTTGGGTGGTGGTTATTGACATGCACATCGCTAGGGTTAGGGTTAGGTTCAGGGCATGATAAAGTCTAGAACTCCATGAGCAGCAGAACTGCAAAGGATATGTGAAAGTATACGCAAGTGTACATCAAGTGTGCTCCCACAACATCTGCTTTCAGTCCATAGTGGGACTAATGAGTGATAGTTCTTGTCACGCCCATTGCTATGGTTAGGAATAGGGTTTAGAGAGGGATAAAGTGTAGAACCACAAAATGATGTGTCAAACAATAAGTAAGGCTACATTAAATGTTCTCCCAAGACAACTTTTGCCTTTTTGTTCTCAGAGAGGCTGCTGGGTGGTGGTCCATATCACACCCATCCCTAGGATTAGGGTTAGGATTCAAGGAGTTATAGAGCATANCTTTTTGTTTTCAGAGAGGCTGAAGGGTGGTGGTGGTGGTGAAGGGTGGTGAAGGGCAGAGGGTGGTGGTCCATATCACACCCATCCCTAGGATTAGGGTTAGGATTCAAGGAGTTACAGAGCATAGAGTTCCATGAGGTTTTGGGCTACAAAGGCACCTGTGGTGCTCCATCAAAGTTGCTCGTTGGGCTGTTGGGTGCTGCATCTTAGAGAGCTGGGATTGTGTAGTCTGGAGAAGAGGACACTCAGTGGAGACCTATGGCTCTCTACAATTGCCTAAAAGGATACTGTAGTGAGGTGGGGGTCAATCTCTTCCCCAAAATAACTACCAATAGAANAAGGAGTTATAGAGCATAGAATTCCATGAGGTTTGGGGCTACAAAGGCACCTCGTTGGGCTGTTGGGTGCTGCATCTTAGAGAGCTGGGATTGTGTAGTCTGGAGAAGAGGACACTCAGTGGAGACCTATGGCTCTCTACAATTGCCTAAAAGGATACTGTAGTGAGGTGGGGGTCAATCTCTTCCCCAAAATAACTACCAATGGAACAGGAGGAAATGGCCTCAAATTGTACCACAGGAAGTCCAGGTTAGACATTAGGAAGAATTTCTACATGCAAAGACTTGTCAGGCATTGGAAAAGGCTAGGTTTAAAGATTGAGGAGTGATAATGCGTAGAGTCTCATGAAGAGTGGGGCTGCAAAGGGCATGCCTAAACTTATTTGGCACTGCACCAGGTCTGCTACTGTGACAACATTTGTCTTGCGTTTGCTAAGTCCTCTTGGGTGGTACATCTTGTCACACTCATTACTACGGTTAGGATTAGGGTGAGGCCACACCAAGTGACAATATGTGAGGCTACACCAAGTCTTCGCCCAGTCATCACAGAGGGTTGTGGGTAGGGAGTGCCTCGAATGCCCATCACTGTAGCAAGGGGTGATGTTAGGAATCAAGGAGTTACAAAATGTAGAGTCCCAAGAGGTGTGGGGATGCAAAGACTATGCCAAAGCACATGAAAGTCTACATCAAAGTTGCTAACACAACAAGTTTCATCTTTTGGACCTCATTGTGGCTCTTGGTTGGTCGTTCTTGCCATGCCCATTATTGGGTTAGGGTTAGGGTTCAGGAGCAATATGGCGTAGAGCCACACAAGAAGTGTGGCACATGTCTGCTCCCATGCCAGCTTTGTCCTTTTGGTCCTCAGAGGAGAGGAGGATGGGGTCCATGACATGCTGATCATTAGGGTAAGGATTAGGATTAGGGTAGGAGGAATAATAAAATGCAGAGAATCACAGGGTGTGGGGCTGCAAAAGCCATGCCAAGCAGTAGGTGAGAATACACGAAGTATGCAAACATGAAAAATGTCATTGTTTAATCCTAAAGCAGCTCATAGGTGTGGGTGCATGAAATACCCATTGCTAGAATTACAGGTAACTTATGGTAAATGTTCAGAGAGTGCTAATGCTAGAGCACCATGAGGAGCAAGAAAGGGCATGACAACAAATTTCTGATGATACACAAAGTCTGCCACAATGACAGTTTTTGAATTTCAGCCTACAATCTGGTTCTTCATGGGCAGTTCTTGACAAGCTCATAGGTAGGGTTAGGATTAGGGTAAGGGTTAGGGTTAAATATGTGATGAAGTGCGCAGCCCCAAGGGAGTGCAGGAGAGTGTAAAGGACATGTGATAGAACATGAGGAGCAACACTAAGTCTGCCTGTATTGGAACATTTCTCTCTCAGTATTGCACCACTCCAATGAGAACAGGTTCACTTCACGTGCTATCTCAGGGTAAGGGTTAGAGCACTGATAACGTGCAGAGCACTATGAAGAGTATGGCTGCAAAGGAAATGCAAAAGGACATGCAGGGCAACACCAAAGTTGCCAATATGGCAACTTTTGTCTATCAGTCTTCCTTTAGCCTAATGCGATGATGTCCCACTTTACACCCTTTTTTAAGGTTACAAATAGTGTTAGGGTTACAACAGTGATAAAATGAAGAGGGGTTGGGTCTACACAGGACATGAAAAAGGACATGAGGGGTGACTTCAAGTCTGCCTGAATGGCAACTTTTGTCTCTCAGTCTTCCATTGGCCTGATGGGAACAGATCCTCTCCACCTCCTATCTTAGAGTTAGGGTTAAGGTTGGAGCAGTGATAAAGTGCAGAACCCAAAGGGGAGTGCAACTGCAGAGGAAATGAGAAAGTATATGTGGGGCAACACCAAGTCTACCCCTACAGCAACTTTTCTTTCATTCGCCTAAAGGTCCATTCGCCTAAAGGTCCGTTTCACACCCTCTGTTAGGCTTAGGGTTATGGTTAGGGTTAGAGCAGTGATAAAGCACAGAGCCCCATGGGGAGTTCTGTTACAGAGGACATGCAAAAGGACATGCAGGGCAACACCAAATCTGCTCATACGGCCACAGTTTTCTCTTGGTTTTCCATTGGCCTAATGGGATCAGGCCCACTTCATCACCTATATTAGGCTTCGGGTTAGGGTTAAGTTTAGGGTTAGAGTGGTGATAAAGCGCAGAGCCCCTGGGTAGTGCGACTAAAAAGGACAAAAGAGAGGATACACGGGGTGACAACATTTCTGCCCTTGCTGCAGCTTTTCTCACTCAGTCTTTCTTTGGCCTAATGGGATGAGCCCCTCTTTACATCTTTTTTAACTTTAGGGTTAGGGTTAGGGTTAAAGTAGGGATAAAGTGCAGGGCCTCATGGGTATAAAACTGCAGAGGACATACAAATGGACACTGGGGACAAAACCATGTCTGCCCATACGGCACCTTTTCTCTCTCAGTCTTCCTTTGGCATTATGGTCCACTTCCACCCTATTTTAGGGTGGTTTAGGGCTAGGGTTAAAGTACTGATAAAGTGCACAGCTCCATGGGGAGTGAAACTGCTAAGGACATGAGAAACGACATGTGGGTCAACACCAAGGCTGCCCGTACAGCAACATTTCTCTCAGTCTTCCTTTGACCTGAAGAGAGAAGCTCCACTTCACCTCCCATCTTAGGTTTAGGGTTAGGGTTAGGGTTAGAGCAATGATAAAGTGCAGAGCCCCATGGGGAGTGGCACGACAGAGGACATGCTAAAGGACATACGGGGTGACACCAAGTCTGCCCGTACGGCGCATTTTGTGTCTCAGTTTTCCCTTTGCCTAATGAGACCAGGCCCATTTCAAACTAATTCTAATGGTTAGCATTGGGTTTAGGGTTAGGTTTAGGGTTAGGGTTAGAGTAGCAATAAAGTGCAGAGCTCCATGGGGAGTTCATGTGCAAAGGACAAGCAAACAACATTCAGGGTAACACCAAGTCTGCCTGTATGGTAACTTTTCTCTGTCAGTCTTTCTTTAGTCTAATGGGACAAGGCTCCTCCTTTACACCTTTTTTTTATCGTTAGGGTTAGGATTAGGGTTAGAGTAGTGATAATCTGCAGAATCCAGTGCGGGGTGTGACTACAGAAGACATGCCAAAAGACGTGGGGAGACACCAATTCTGCACATACCAAAACTTTATCTATCTGTGTCCCTTGGCACAACGGGAGAAGGTCCCTTTTGCCTCCTATAGTAGGGTTAAGGTTAGAGCACTGGTATGATTCAGAGCCCCATAAGGAGTGGGCTGCAAGGAACATGGTAAAGGGCATGCGGGGCCACACCAAGTCTACCTGTACAGCAACTTTTTCCTCTGGGTCTTTAGATGACCTCATGGGAGCAGGTCCGCTTCTCCTCCTATCTTATGCTTTGGGTTAAGGTTAGGCTAAGAGCAGTGACAAAGCGCAGGGTCCCTTGGAGAGTGAGGCTGCAAAGGACATAAGAAAGGACATGCAGGGTGATACCATGTCTGACCATACGGCAAATTTCTCTGTAAGTCTTCCTTTGGCCTAATGGGACAAGGCCCCCTTTAAAACCTTTTGTATCATTTGGGTTACGATAAGGGTAAAAACAGTGGTGCGAGCCCCAAGGTGAGTGCGGCTGCAGAGGACATGAGAAAGGATAGGCAGGGTGACACCAAGTGTATCCATACGGGAACTTTTGTCTCTCAATCTTTCATTGGCCTGTTGGGAGCAGGTCCTCTTCATCTCCTATCTGTAGGGTTAGGGTTTGGGTTACAACAGTGAAAAAGCACAGAGCCCCATGGGGAGTGTGGCTGCAGAGGACATGCAAAAGCATATGCGGTGCAACATCAAGACTATCTGTACTGGAAATTATTTCTTTTGGTCTTCCATTGGCATGATGGGAGTAGGTCCCCTTCACCTCCTATCTAAGTGTTAGGGTTAGGGTTACAGCACTGATAAAGCACACATCCCGAAGGGGAGGGTGACTGCAGAGGACATCAGAAAGCATATACGGGGCGACACCAAGTCTGCCTCTATGGCAACTTTTACCTCTGAGTTTTCCATTGACCTGATGGGAGCACATCCGCTTCACCTCCTATTTTAGGGTTAAGGTTAGGGTTAGAGCAGTGATAAAGTGCNTGCTTCACCTCCTGTTTTAGGGTTAGGGTTAGGGTTAGAGCAGTGATAAAGTGCAGAGCCCAAAGGAGTGTTCACCTGCAAAGGACAGGTGAAAGGACATCCTTTCCTACACTGTTTCTGTACAGTCTGTCTGTACAGGAAGTTTTTTCTTTTGGAATTCCACAGGTCTAATAGGAGCAGGTCCTCTTCACCTCCTAATTTACGGTTAGGATTAGGATTAGGATTAGGGTTAGGGCAGTGATAATGCGCAGAGCCCCACGGAAATTCACCTGCAAAGAACAGGAGAAAGTCCATGCAGGGTAACACCAAGGTTGCCTATATGGGAAATATTTTCTCTTCATCTTCTATTGGCCTCATGGGAGCAGGTCCACTTTACACTCTATCTTAGGGTTCGTGTTAGGTGTAGCGCAACTTTTGTCTCTCAGTCTTCCATTGGCTTGATGGGAGCATGTCCTCCTGTCTTAGGTTTTTGTTAGAATCAGGGTTAGGGTTAGAGCAGTGATAAAGCGCAGAGCCTGTTGGGGAGTTAACCTTCAAAGGACATTAGAAAGGACAAGTGGAACAACATCAAGTCTGTCCATATGGCAACATTTGTTTCTCAATCTTCCTTTGACCTAATGGGAGCACGACTATTTAACAAACTTTATTTGCCTTAGGGTTAGGTTAGAGCAATTATAAAGTCCAGAGTCCCATCGGGAGTGCGACTGTAAAGGACAAGCATAAGGATATGCAGAGCAGCACGAATTCTGTCTGTCTGGCAGCTTTTGTTTCTCCGTTTTCCTTTGTCCTAGTGGTACCAGATCAACTTCACACCATATTGTAGCATTACCGTTAGAGTAAGAGCAGGGATAATGTGCAGAACCCCACTGGCAATACGACTGCAAATGGTATTTGAATGGATATTAGGGACGACACCAAGTCTGCCCATACCAAAACTTTAGTCTTTTGGACCTTTTGGGGCCTAATGTGTATGGGTGCTTTCCATATTTTTCCTTAGGTTTGCGGTTGGAATTAGAGCTGTGATAAATTATGGAGTCCCATGGCGTGTGCACCCACAAAAGATAAGGGAAAGATCATGCAGGGTGAAACCAAGTCTTCACATACGGCAAATTTTTGTCGCAATCTTCTTTGGCCCTAATGAGAACACATCAAATTGACACCCTTTTTTAAGGTTAGGATAATTCTTAGGCTTAGGCAGTGATAAAGCGCAGAGCCCTTTGTTGGTGAGACTACAAAGGACATGTTAAAGGCTGTGCTGAGGCCCAGCACGGCAAGTATCCCCCTACAGCAACATTTATCTCTTGATCTTCCAGTGGCTTGATAAGTCTGGGTTTTTGTCACACCTTTTGCTAGGGTTAGGGTTAGGGTTAGGATTAGGNGCCCCTACAGCAACATTTATCTCTTGGTTTTCCAGTGGCTTGATGAGTCTGGGTTTTTGTCACACGTTTTGCTAGGGTTAGGGTTAGGATTAGGTTTAGCGCAGTGATAAATCGCAGAGCCCTACAGCAAGTGCAGCTACAAAGGGCATGCAAAAGGTCATGCTGGGTAGCACGATTTCCTTGCATATAGCAACACTTTTTTTTGCAGCCTTCTCTATTGCTCATTTGTCCATTTCCAAGTCACACTCCTTCCTTGTGTTAGCTTATTTATTGAGTACTGATAAATTTTAGAACCCTTTGTGGCCTGACCCTGCAAAGTGCTCCCAGAAGTTCATGCAGGGCCCCTGCAATTCTGTCCCTACTTCAACTGTTTTTTCTTAACCTTCTTTTGTCCTCAACCTTCTGGGTATAGTTCATACTCTTTCTTAGGGGAAGAGTTGGCTATACAATAGTTTTTAAGTAAAGAGCACCCCGGGCATTGGGTCTGCAAATAGCATTCCAAACTCTATTTTAGCCTTCACATATACTCTTAAACAACAACCATGACTTGTGTTTTTTTTTTGCACGCCTCCTGGTTTTTCACTCCTCTAGTACTTCTTGTCATGCCCATCATTAGGGCTGTGGCTGGGCTTAGGGTTTGTGGAGTGATAAAGCCCAGAGCCCTGCTAGGGGTTGGGCTGCAAAGGGCATGCCAAAGCACATGCAAAGATAAACCAAGTAGGTTACCACGAGAACACTTGTCTTTCTGACATTATTGGTGTTCTTGGGTGGGGTCCTTGTCATGCCCTTGGCTAGGTTTTGGGTTCGCATTAGGGATGTGATAACGTGTAGGGCCCCTCAAGCAGCAGTGTTGCATATAGGATGCCTAACCTTATCTGAGTCTGCAACAAGTCTGCTTCCTCAACAATTTTTGTCTTTCAGTCCTCAGAGCAGATGGTCATTTCAATCGCTTTGGTTAGGGTTAGGTTTTGGTCAGTCATAAATCATAAAGCCATCAGGGGAGTGTATCTTCAAATAGCATGCACTACAACATGTCCACCAAGTCTGCTCCCACGACACCTTTCGGGTTTTGGCCCTCATTTGGCCTGTTGGCCAGTGCTTCTTGTCACACCCGTCACTAGCATTAGGGTTAGGGTTTGGGAGTGGCAAAGCCTAGAGCCTAGAGCCTAGGGACTGCAAAAGGCAGGTCAAACAGTCTTTGAGGCTGCACTGTCTGCTCCCACAACAACTTTTCTCTTTCAGCCTTCGATGGGGATTTTTGGTAGTGCTTCTTGCATTGCTCATTGCTAGGGTTATTGTTAGGGTTAGAGTTCAGGGAGTGTTAAAGCATAGATATCCAAGAGGAGTGGAGCTGCAAAGAGGATGCCTAACTTTATTTGAGGCTACCATTTTCCTCCATAACTTTTGCCTTTTGGTCCTCAGCGTGGGTGGTGAGCAGGGGACCATGTCATGCCTACTGCTCCGATTAGGGTTAGGATTAGAGTTAGGGTTCAGCTGGTGACAAGGTGCAGCATCCCAGGAACATTGGGGCTGTATAACAAGATGTCAAAGCTCATGTGACTCCACACCAAGTCTACTCTCATTACAACTTTCATTTTTTGGTCTCCACTGGGGCTCTGGGGTGGTTGTTCTCGGCATGCCCATCTCTAGGGTTGGAGTTTGCATTAGGGTTAGGTTTTGAGGAAAGATGAATCGTAAAGCCCTGTGAGGAGTAGGGCTGCAAAGGGCATGCCAAAGCACATGTGACACTGCACCAAATTTACTCCCACTAAAACTTTCATCTTTCAGCTCTCGTTGGGAATCTTGTGTTGTATTTCTGACCGTGTCTTTTACTAGGGTTAGTATTAAGGTCTGGGGAGCGATAAAGCCTAGAGTCCCATGAGGAGTGGGGCTGCAAAGGGAATGCCAAAGCACATGGGATGGTGCGTGAAGCATGCTCGCATGACAACTCATCATTCCTCCCTCTATGGGACGGTGTCTGTTGGGTGGAGGTCTGTGTCATGTCCATTTATAGGACAAGGGCAAGGGTTAGGTTTTGGAGAACGATAAAGCATAGAGCTCCTTGAGCAATGGAGCTGTAAAGGGCATGCCAAACACTATGTGAAACTGCACCTAATCTGCTCCCATAACAGCTTTCATCTTTTGGCCCTCATTTGACCTGTTGGACTGTGTTTCTTGCCATGTCCATCATTTGGGTTAGGATTAGGGTCCGAGGAGTGGTAAAGCATAGAGACCCATGAGGAGTGGGGCTGCAAATGGCAAGCCAAAGCACATGTGACGCTATGCTGAGTCAGCTCCCACAAAAACTCTTGTCATTTAGTCCTCAGAGAGGGTGATATGTGAAGGTCCATGTCATGCCCATCACTAGGGTTAGGGTTATGGTTTGAGTTGGACGAATGATAAAGCCTAGAGCCCCACAAGGAGTGAGGCTGCAAAGGGAATATCAATGCACATGTGAGTCTGCACCAAGTCTACTCCCATAACTACTTTCTTCTTTCTGTCCTAACTGGGGATCTTGGATGGTGCTTCTTGCCATGCTCATCACTACGGTTAGGGTTCAGGGAGTGATAAGCTGAGAACCCGACAAGTGCTGAGTCTGCAAAAGGAATGCCTAACCATATTCGAGACTTCACCAAGTCTCCTCCCATGACCGCTTTTGTCTTTGAGCCCTCATTGGAGCTGTTGAGTGGTGCTTCTTGCCACACCGATCACTGTAACACAGTGCCACACCTAACACTGTGTGTTAGGGTTAAGGTCAAGATTTGGGAAGTGATAAAACATANCAAGGAGTGGGGCTGCGAAGGGAATATCAATGCACATGTGAATCTGCACCAAGTCTACTCTGTGACACAGTGCCACACCTAACACTGTGTGTTAGGGTTAAGGTCAAGATTTGGGAAGTGATAAAACATAGAGCATATACTAAATGGAAAGGATTTCAGATGACTCAACTAACATTTTATTATTTTAATACCTTTCACATTTGAATTTCTACAGCCAAACATTCAACTTGTGATCTATGAGACACACAAGATGCTTAAAATATGCTCTTTTTTTACTCTTTTAAGGAAACTCATAAATTTATTGCAGTCTTATGGCATAGCATTCTGCCTGATTTATGGGGCAAACCCAAGATTTCCTATAGCTGAATTACCAAACACAACCCAGGTACAACATCCTATTAAAAATGAATTTACTATAGGACCTGAACATTGAAAGTTAAATAATGGCTTGATTTTCAAGTTGAAACTGAAATATTTGCTCTTCTGCAAATCCAAAACAGTCTATGAGTAATTGCATTACCTTTGCTTTCAAAATGTTATTTATTTTCACTGAAGGTCATAGTCTTTGGGAAAGAATACAGAGAAATGAGTAACACTTTACATACTTTGACCTGAAGTGTCACTACTGTTACACACTTAACTGAAGGCTGTGGATGTCTTAGAAAAGAATACAGTTATCCTGTTGTTATTTAAAGATATATTTATTTTAAAGGAGATTTCATATATGTATATACACATGCACATATTAATAGCTACAATTCTTACAAAATGCAAAGTCACAAAGACGTTCCAGATCAATAATCCAGAACAAAGAAAAATTTTCATCCCAGAACATCTTACCACAAGTTTTGCTTAGCTCACATTTCATAGGAAATACTGTTTTAGAAAATGTCCTAAAAAATACGGAAATGTTCTTTATCCCTCCAGTCTGACTCATTATAATAATTCAGCTATGCAGACCTTTCAGGGAAAGATAAATAACCATAACGGAATGTAAAATATTATAAGAATAATCCAGTAAAGTTACTTCTCATTATTACTGTTTCACAGTCTATAAGGAGAAAAGCAAATACCCTAGAACAGTGAGAAGACAGGATCCCATTCTCGTTTTATTTCTGGAATTTTCTTAATTTTATTATGGGTTTAGGATTGAGAACTGAATTATCTTGAAAAGAAGTTCTGTATAGAATTTTTCATCAGAAAGTATGGAAACCTTACCTAATATATCAGATGTGAGAAAATAAGAAAGCATCAGATATGGACATTTAGTGATAATTAAAACTTAAAAGAAGAGTGTAGGTGTCTATTTTACCTTCCTTCCCATTCCCAGTTAGTAGTAATTATTTATTCCATCTGAGATTGGGAATGAGTTTTGAAGACATTTGAGCATTTGGACAGTTTTGTACATGCTACCAGGTGACAAGACCTGCTATATTATTATATATCTTATCCATCATGCTTATTCATCAAGGTAGCTTTGGTGAACTGAAAAGGAGTCCATAGCCTACATCTGGAAACTCTTTTTTTGTGACCAGGAACCCTTGAAAGACCACAGAGGTTCATTATTTGCTTATACTATAGGCAAATGCACGAGGCAGTGACACTGTGACGTCACACTGCCCTGTACACTGTCTCCTCTAATCCCATTTTCAAGCACAGAAGTTCATTTATCCACATGTGATCTCCAAACTTCTCTACCACAAACTCCTCCTACATCATTTTCAAGCATACAAAGGCCATTGACAGTGTAAGAAGTGGAGCTGAAGCTGACTGAATGCAAGAGAACAGAAAGTCTTTCCAAATTGGTGCAGTATACTGAAATGCACAGAGACAATAACAAGGGGAGTGACATCAATAGGTACTCTTGCTGTGCACTGCTGTCTTTGGATGAGATATTTTCATTTCATAGAAGTATTTGTTTCCAGGTTTTCTTTATCTTGCATACATTCTTGCTATATCTTCTCATCTTCCCTTTCCAAGGTATTTGCACAAATATTGTGGAGAACATATTGAAGAGTAATTGTTGGGATAAAAAGAGGAGAATATTTTTGACAAGATTCCACATTCTAATTTCACAGGAATAGTATACTTCTATATGTTCAAAACTAGAAAGGGCTTTCAGGTGTTTCATCTTGTCTTTCTACCACAGCTCTCACTGCTAACCTGGAAGAAGCTAGAGAATGGACTAGTTTTAATCTTAGGAGGAATTTTCTGGAGTGCTTTTGGAAAGATATTTTATTAATCTTTACACATAGTTATTATGACTTGCTTAATACTTTTAGGATATAAGTAAACTCTCTTTGTTCACTCAAAAAAAAAAAAAAAAAAAAAGAGATAGTCAGATCATTTTAGGACCTACGTATATAAACATTTCTCCTAAATCTCATTTTACATCTTACCATAAGTCATACATTCTTATTTTCCAGGATTTTATTCCCCTGGTATGAGAAAAAAAAATGTGCTTCATCGCTGAAGGAAGAGATATAGAGGACATGAGACTAAGTAAGACAAAGCACATAGTTAACTTGGATAAAAACCAAAACAGTAACAGTAAACAGTAACAAAGATCAAATGACTTAACTGTATCTGGAACAAAAATACAGAAGACTCTCAATATTGTATGCCAAGCTGAGCAATAGGCACAGTGGAGCTTACAGATATTTGGAAACAAAATTTATACTCAAATATATCAAATATCAGTTCTACTAGATATCTTATTTGTTGGTTAAAGAACACCATAAAAGTTTCCAGTCTGGAACAGGGAGGGAGAGTGGAATAAAATTACATTACTCTATGCTTTCCTTCTAAACCCAGGGGAGAGGATGATCTTGTTTTCCCCGATGAACTTTCCAGTTCTAGTTTGAACTTCCACACACTTGAAGAGCAGATCCACTTCCTCCTCTATTTTCTTCTGTTGCAATTTCTTTGGCAAGTTTTTCTTATCTTTAATTTGTATCTAATGAGGTTTTTTGTCAGAAGAGAGAATGTCTTTAGAACAAAGCCTACTTACTATTGTTAGGAAATGAATCATGTAATACATTAAATTACTTATTCTGCTTACTAGCCAAAAATAATTTTTTAAAAAAAGACTGTTGACTTTAAAAAAAAAACTTTTTCTTTTTTTTTTCTTTTTTTTCCACATGAATGTATCTTACTCTTAAATCCACTACAGTTAATCTGAAAGCAAGGAAATAGTCTTTTCCCATAACCCTGACTCAGACATGAGTGTGGCAGGCAATTCCTTTCCAGCACCATGGACAGTGCTCTTGTAACTCTTAAGGGGCCTGCTCCTATTCCCTGTGGGTAGTGTAAGGTAGTTATTGGAATGCATTTCAAGTAAATAAGGATTTGCAGGGGAAAAAATATGTAAATGAACACACACACAACACACATCCATACCATGTTTTGGTAGCATAGAGAAGGTCTTATAGTCTTTCTTTTCTTCCACTGAAAACTGCCTAGAGACACTATTTCTGCCATTCCCATCCCCTTTGTTTTGGTTGTTTCCACCCCTCAGTCACAGTCATATAACATTCTTACAGCAACAAGACCAACTGCACCCATAGAGAGTATTTTAAAGAATGTATAATGTGTTTTTACCTGGTGGCTTCCCTGGACAAAGTGTTATTAGCATTCTCTTTGGAAACATTCAACAACAGTCTGTAAATCGCAGTGTGAAAATCTTTATTTTAAATATTAGTGAGCATAGCCAGCTCAGAAGGATGACTCTAGAATCTAAACCATTTTGGAGGATGTCTTTCTCAAATAATATTCCTGACAGTGGTTTTAGTAAATAGATGCAAAAATTTCTATATTCAAATGCCCTGATAGAGTCTTAAAGAAAAAAAGAAGAATATATGTTAGTATAGGTGTGCAGCAATGCAAAATCAGCTTGCAATTGTTAAGTATATTCCAGATCACTTTTCATCTGACAGTTCTATTGACCTAATATGAGAGTTGAAGTATATTCTGCTTTCCAGTGAATTACAAGAATAAACTATACAAAGCCACTTCTGCACAGTGGGATTCCTTTCAATACTTAATCAGAAAAAAAAAAACAGTAATATACCTTATCAGAGATTTTAGTCCTCACCAACACATAAAACTGAATTGCTTTTGGCATTTTCATAAGAACTGTTGGAGTTATAAAGAGAAATACAAGCTGAGGGAAAAATATTCAAGATCTGATATATGACCTCTTCTTTAACTTCCAAGTTTCTTGAATGCTGTGTTGGCTTTTTATCAAAAACCTGCCAGAAAAATTAAATCTCAGCAGAAAAGATACCTGACGAAAAGAGAACTATGAAAAGAACAAAATCAATTCCCTACTAAGGTGTCAAATGGATGATTATTCACGCATAAGAAAAGCATTAATCCTGAAAAATAGTGCTCTAAAAACTGAAGAGAAAAAATAGCAAATCTAATAACTATATATTTATTATATCTAATAAATATATATTTAAATGTATGTGGATAACATACAAAAATATATTACCTATGAAAGCATACACATGATATTGGTAAGTGAATGTAGGATGGAGAAGATCTCCACTTTACCTCCCATTCCTGCTCTATGATTCTCTGTGTGTGTGAGGACACACATCCATGTATAAAACATTCTTGTCAAATCATCATAGAAAATGATAAACATTCATTTACATATTAGTGATGTGACAGAGAAGGTTTAAACCTAGACTCTAAGAGCAGCTGCAGAAAAGATTTTTTTTTAGAGAACCTTTTATAGTGTTAACAAACAATAGATTTGAAAAAGTTCCAAAATAATACCTGAAATTCCAAGGCCTTTTTAAAGGTTTTGAGCAAAAAGCACTGGCACTGAAGAAATGTTACACTTCTTCAGCAAATCTAATGCTTCTATTCAAGACTGTCTCAAAGGAATAAAACTAACTAAAAGATTAGTTAGTTTTAAGCTAGAAATCTGAGATTTAAGCTAGAAATTAATTCATAACAGGTTTCTCTTTAATAGCAAATTCTATTTAATATTATTGATATGGGTATTTCAGTACCCAAAAGTATGTCTCAGCTTCTCTTAGATGCATATTATTGTAAATAATTCTGAGCAAGCGAGGACATAACCTTGTATGTTATATAGAGATGTTCGCACACACACCCTTTTTTTTTTTGAATCAGCTACACCAGAAAGCAAGGTGTATTAACAGATGCAAAAGATTTTGGCACTGACTTCACAGATCATAACTGTACAAGTCAATTTGACAATGCATCAGTAAACATGTAGCTCACAGGAAAACACAAGACAAAGCCCTTCACAGGAAAAAAATTGTGAATATTTTCTCTTTCTCTTGAGAATCTCTCAACCTAATCTCTCTTAAATATTGGTTAAGCCTGAAATATGTTTGGGCTATCAATGTCTGTTCTAGGATAGCTGAAACATTGCAGGAAAATACGCAGCTGGTTTGCTTGATATTCTTGTAATATTTTGCATATGGTAAACAGGTACCTACTTCTATTTATCTTTGCAATTATTTCCATCTTGTGACATTTTTTCAAGAACTCCTCTCTGCCTCTAGAACTTCTGTCTTAATAACACATTCAATATTTAATTTTTTTCTTTCTCCTTCTGTTTTGTACTTACAAAGATATTTACAAAAATCAGTCTGACTCTTCTTTATACTAAGACCTATGTTTAGAATATATAGAAAATATAGAATATTTTCTTCTTAACTATTGCATTGCTGCAAGTAAAAAGATGCCTGTCACCAAATTACACTATAGAATGGGTTTCAGTCTTTCAGCACATGCTTGCACACACGAATTTGTGCAGGCAAAATTTGTACCTGATCTTTTTATATAAAAGCACATATAAGAACCCTCAATTCTGAGTCTCTGATTATCTGCAAATACTGTCTCTCTTGTTTGTAAAATGCAGACAGAGCAACAGACTTTTGAAATTCCTCTTGATTGTTTTGCAATGCCACTTTCCCAAGGAACTTGAGAGGTAAAAAATTTCACAGAGAAAATCATATCTTTGACTTAGGACAATGCATAAAAGAATCATGAAGAATGCATAAAGGACAACACATAAAAGAGCCTAGGCTTTGCTAGGCAACTTCTGAAATTATTTTACTTTTCTTCTGAATTTTAGTGTCTTCTCCAGCACTCTCCCTCTAGATATATTTTACTCCAAAGCCGTGAATTATATTAATTTTCTTCCCATATCTCACAGTACACTTCTCACAGTGGACTGCAATTGAATAATCTACTTGTCTTTGATTAAAAGTTTTGCCTTTGGGAGGGAAACATATTTAGCCAGGAAAAGACATTTTGTCAACAGTCTATTATATTTCTAGATAGATAGCACCTTGCTGACATGGCGTCTTCAACTTCCCTCTTCTCCCACATGTGCTGTTATTGTGTGCCATTTGTTAGGCTGAATCAGGAGTTTCACTTTTTCGTGCATCAGAAATAGACTGTTGACTCTTGTGGAAATGGTTTAAAAAAAAAAGTCACGTCAAGAAGGAAAGCTTCAGCTGTACAGTGCAGTGGTTCCCAAAGATAGTTAGAACATGATGCCTGTACTTTCTTCTTTCTATATATACACACTCCATTAACCAGTTGCTCCACATGCTGATTTGCAGTGGCAACCTGTTAGAGACAATTAATCCAAATTTTAAATCTTACATATTTCTTGTAGATCAGAAAATAAGCACTACTGTCACTTACCATCAGCATTTCAACAATATCTGCAATAATATCACACATGTAAATTACATCTCTTCTTTCCGGTCTCCCAACAATGACACTTAATTGAGCACATGATGTTGTATCTGTCTCTTAGACAGATACCTGTTATCTCTTATCTCTTGTATCTGAAACTTCTGATAACAAGGTTCTTCATCTGTAGTAGTGTAGAGGTTATGCCAGTTTGAAAATGTAGCCTGACATACCCACAAAAAATGGATATCGTCCATGCCTGCTATGTGACAATTTACCATTGTCAACCATTCTCCACCCAGCTCACTCCTGCTGTTTTGATACTCATTCCACCTTGCTGTCTTATGTTCTCTCATATCTCAACTGCTTCCTGTTCCCATGTGCCACTACCAGACTGACACACTCTAAAATATTCCTTGTCCTCACTTTCTGTGTATTCACTTGCTCACCCAGGCTCAGTCCCATGAGATCCCCTATGTCTACCTACTTGACAGCTGTCCTTCGAGAAGTTTCTCCTCCATAATTAGCATCAAGCAATGCTCCTCACATTTATAGAGAAAACAACTTTTCTGGTCATTTCCTTTTGACTAAGCTGTGGACTTAAAACATCTCATGCAAACATCTGTGTGTTTGGTTTCTCAGAGGTAGATGATGAGAGGTGAGATTACTTTTCCAAGTCCCTTCTAATCCTATTTTGCTGTGTTTCCATATTTTAGAATTACTGTATATTAACCAAATATATTTATTAAGTAGTGGTTCTTCATCAGAATATCTGTTAATAGTTGTTTGCACTCTTCTTCATCCTAACATTTCCCAGGAGGGTAGATCTGGAAAGTAAGACTGCTGGTACTTCTCTCTAAATTATGATGAGTCTATGGTTTTCATCCATCCCTTTTCCACGCACAAAGCCTAAGTTGACAGAATATTGGTTGGAAACAACAACAAACTAGAGTAAATATATTGAGCTCATAAAATCAAGATGCTTTTAAATAACCACTGTTGTTAAATCACAACAACATTGTAATAAAAGTTAGAAACATCTTTTCTCTCTTTACCTTGTGAAAGAAAGTTGACAAAGTGGCATCCTAACTGGATGCCAAAATGGTGTACTTGCATACTATTGTCTACAAGTACATACTTGTAGAGTTCTGCTTCTGGAGCTGAACTTCAATTTATTGGCTGTATCTGCTACTGTAAGTTTATTTTAACTGTAGTAACAGCATATAGAACAAAATCCTTCAGGAATAGACTATTCTAAATTGTCCGTTTGTCTAACAATTTTAAAAGTCTGATAAAGGTGGAGATTTGGTTCCTGGTTGCTCAGAATTTTTAGATCATTAAAGGAAGAACAACCAGCAAGGGGAGCCACTTGCTCTTCTTGGTTTAACGAGTACATGCAAGAGTGAAAAATAATAGAAAAGTATATAAAATAATTAAAGATGCTTTGAAGTAGAAGTATTTTTTTGCCAATTACAAAAAAAAACCCTCAAAAGTTATAGAGTGTGATGATTTCCTCTTAAATAGAAATACAAACTTCAGTCCTTAGTTGGATTCCCTCTTCATCTAAGAAGGTTGTAACAAGGCTAACATTTTTTTTTGCCCAGATTTGCATTATTTATTAGTCCGTTTATTTTATGTGTCTTGCACCACATTCATCACTGATATATGCAGAATATGAATGAAACTAAATATATTTAAGGATATAGGATTTCTACCTGCAGTACAATAGCATTATAGATTTTCAGTTTATTAATCTTGTATTTCAGGCTTTTGTGCTGAAATTTCTAGACATCTCCTTACAGATTTATATCAGAGTTTAACTGCAAAAAGACAGCATAAAAATTATTTATGCATTGCTATATCTTGTTTCTTAACTTCATCATAAATACTATATTTAACATATGTGACTCAGGAAGATACACAGCTAGTAAATTTTCTTATGGTAAAGTGTATTAAAACTCTGTAAATCTTTCTTTTGCAGGCGTAATAATAAGACCCTTTAAGTGTGTCATATAATGCGTCTAGAACTACAGCCATTTCAGGAAAGAAAATAGTAATATTTTTTCATAGGTCACATTTAAAATGTTATTAAGCATTAAAGATTTTATGAACACTCTCTTACAGATTACTTTATGGAACATAATCCAGAGCTGAATGTTCTCAACTGCCATTGCAGTTGTATAGAGTTTAACGGGAACTGGTGATGCCCCTCACAATGGATTGAGATTGAATGAGTGCATTTAATTGTAAGCTACTAAATGACTTGTCTTCGGACCTCCTTCTGTATACTGTAAGGTAGAAAACCCCTCAATTGTCTTTAAAAGAACAGTTCCTAAGTGAACAAGCAAAAGAACTATTGTTTTATAGTCTGCCATTTCACACTAATAAGTCTCAGTTGCAGTAAGGAGTCTGGTGTCCAAATCCTGAACTATGCTTAAGTACTTCTTGAGAAGTATCAAGATGCTCTTATTTGTTTAGAATTTCATGGAATATGATAATAATCCTGTAAAGCTGTCAAATTAGTATGTAAAGGTCTACAGCCCCCTGTTGCTCCTAGACCTGTAGGAAGGCCAAATCAAGTAAAAGGAGTAACACTGACTAACTCTTGATTTCTTCACAGATTTCAGGCTGTGCCAGTATTCCGTCATGTCTATGTCCTGGTCCTGTTCCCTATCAGCTTAGTGAATTTTCTGACAAAAATAAAATGAAAACTTTGTATCATAACCATTTTACCCTAACCATAACCATTATCCTTTTCTTGCTGGTAAAGCTTTTAACAGTTTTCCCATAATTAATGGGGGAATTAACTCTCCTACCTCTTTTCTGCTGCCTGACAAAGAAGAGTCAGGATTTTACAGGTAATCTTAGCATTAGCTGACTAGACTTTTCAGACAGAATTTATATTGATATTGAAGGAAAATGCTTTAATAACATTTAATTTGGAGATTTCAGCGAAGTTACTACCCAAATTGCAGACTAAGGACCCAGAATAATTTAGTAGACTAAACCGAACCTAATATATGTGGGCTGTTAATGTGATAAGACCTCTAAGACCACTAGAGTTTGTTACTAAATGGAATGGGCTCCTATTAGAACCGGAATCCTATTAGACTTGGGGCTCCTTTATTTGCCTTTAGAGCCTGATAATCACTGATAGTCTGAAAAAAAAGAGGAAAGATATATGAAAATCAATGAAACAATAAATATTTTAATTTGCTTCATGCAGTCTGAAAGATTACATTCAATACCTACATACTATCATTCTACTATTATCTGCCCTTCTGCATGTGTAGTATAACAACTGCTTTATGATCTCACTACACTAATTCTGACCCAGAACTCGTTAATTTGTTTAATGTATTTCTTTAAAGGCCAAACACTAACATTAGAGAAAATAAATGGTAAAAAAGTCCACATTTTCACCACAGGAACATCACAATAACTGTACTCTTACACTGTACAAACTTGTATCACTCTCACTACATTAGTAATTAAAAAAAAAGAGATATGCACAGACAGTGAACAAATGTAAATGTTTCTAGTGGATAATTGGGGAGTCTTGCCCTAGATAAGTATGGCATAGCCTTGCTGGTGTTTGTCCTGGAATGGCTGTCTGCTGTGCCCATTCACAGTAGCTGGTACTGGTTTTGCTTGCTTTTTAGACAAAGCTGGTTTCCTCTTAAAACAAGTGTGCTCTAACCCATTTCTACAGACAAGGTTAGGAGGAAAGTCCTAAGAATAAATTTTCATCTTAACTATAAGAAGGTCTCCACTTCTGCAATTTTACGTCAAAAAATATTTTCGCCAGAAGTCACATGTACATGGAATCCTGCCACAAATCCAAGCTATTTAAAATCACTAGTACAAATAAAATACTACTACTATGGAGACCTGATTCGAAAAATATAGTCCATTTTAAGAAACAAATCAATGTTTCTATTTTGAAGTAAATTATCTTTCAAATGTAACTCTGTCAGCAAGAGATAATAACAAATTGAGATCATCATTTGTAAGCAAGAGAAAGGCTATAAACATGAGCTTTGGTGATTGTATGTCACAATTTTACACTCAGCATTCACAGATGTGGAATTCTTGGTCCTGACTACTGGAAAACAGTAACTCTTTGAAGAAAACGTCATAAATTTATAAAGTACCTCATGGATTTGATCTCAAACAGTTAAAATTTATGCAGCAACTTCAAGACAAAAAATCCTTCACTTGTTTACAAACTTCTTACAAAAATGAATCTAAATGCTACTAAAAATCTTAAAAGAAAGTATATTTTAAAAGCTTTTTTTGAGTTAAATCAATCAAAAACATCTAGTTAAGCTCTTCACATATCAACTTCTTTACATGCTATTTAGCATTTTATCCCAGCTCTTTATTGTATATTAAATACTAGCATCAAGAGGCCTAAGTATCTGGCTTAATACACAGGCGTATTGTAAAAAGTACACGGAAGAGAAGAGTTTGACAGAAAACACCATCTTTACATCTTTTATTACTCAAATTATAGTTCTATTTGAATTGAAATAGTGGTGCTAACCATTCCAGCTCTTAAAAAGAGAAAAAACAATCTTTTTCTTACCTGAATAAATGGAATATTTATTTTGCATAGATGGGTAAAAATAGCAAAATTTTCAGTAAGAGCTACTGAAGTTCATGCAGAAGAAATGTATCATGCCTGTAATGGACTGTCAAATGTAAGAAAGCATGCAAGCAGAGTGGCTTAATACCATTAATTCTACTATAGCTTAAGGGAAGAAAAATATGTTGTTTATGCTGCTGTCGTACTTTAAAAAATACAGAAGATGACAAGATGAGTTCTGCAGAGCGAACAGATGTTTGCAACAGTAGATCCATAATCTTCATATATATATATATCCATCTGCTTATATCAGCATGGTTTTCCAGGTTCCATGCATGCTAAAATGATATATTTATGTTTCCTTGTTTTGTTTTGTTTTGTTTCTCCATCAGCTTATTAACTCCTTTTTTTCAGTTGAGAAAAAAATAATTAGAAAATTTGTCTGGAAAGTCGGTATATATTAAGTAGTCACTTGATGTTTGTGTCTATGGAAACTTGAGATTATTTCTGATAATATACAGGTAAAGGAGAATAATCCAGTGTGTGCTTAATTGTTTTGAGTCTCATTTCCTTATCTGCTTGAAAATTCCCAAATTGCAGAAGATTCCTTTTTTTTTTTTTTCATGCTGAAATAGACCGAAAGGCCAGGACACCTCTTCCCAAGCTAGGGTCTCTCCTGGCACACAGTACTTCAAAACATAGGGTGAGATTTCCCTTCCTTGAAGAGGTAACAAATGCAGAGACTTGGCGAGCAGAAGAGGGAATAGACCACCCTGCTGAGGTAAGGCTGAAGAGCACAAGGGCAGAGTGTGGTTGCTGAAAAGTCTTCTGACAATTTCACATCAGTGGGAGTTTCCCAGACCCAGGTCATCTTTCTGTATCTCATTCTTTTCTGTCTACTTCCCCTTCCCTCAGTTTTTTCCTCTTCTCTCCATCTTTGCATTCAAGCCTACCATGACTTCAAATGATCTTTGACTTTGCTCTGCTGTTTCGCTTTTCGTCCATGCAGTACAAGCAGCTCTTACTGCCTTAGCCAAGACAGATAGTGGGAGCCACACACTGAAAAACCTTTTGTGAATGTTGACTTATCTGTGCTTTGATATTCCAACTATAATGGAATAATAAAACTTCCTAATTTTATCAGAGTGTTTTGATCATAAGAATGTCAAAAATTAAAGGTTTTCCTCATATATCTTGCAGAGGGATTCAGAGATAAGATTGTATTGATAAATCTTGTGGTATTCAGAAACAAGGGTATAGCTTCAGGCAAATGTTCAGAATGTAAGTATTTTTTTTTAACTACAGAAATTTCCTGATTAAGTTCTGAAGAAAAATGGGAATTATCTATAAAAGATGCTATAAAACAATTAGGTCTTGTATTATTAATTAAGAAATAGAAGAAATAACTACATTAAATAGGAAAATGAACACCACAATCAGTATTTTTTAATATGAAACCCATTATTAAATACTAAAAATAGCCCAAGCTATCCTCAATATTCCGATTATGTTTTGACTGTGTATTACTCAGCAGCAAGAGCATATTTGCATATTTGCAGGGTATGAAGATTTTGAATAACACTACCCTGAAGTCTTTACCTACATTATTAATTGTAGCAGCACTTTTAACCACAGTTTATGGGACATTATTGGTAGGCGTTTTCACCACCTTTAACAGACAGACAGACAGACAGACAGATCAACCTCAGGTGATTATTTCACAGATCTGGTAAGTTCAGTTAAGAGCCACCACTGCTGACCCACTCACAGTGCCCTACCCTTGCTACTCTTCCCTCAGAGCCAACCCCTTGCTCCACCTGCTTGCACTGTGACAGCTCTGGAGTTAATAAGGTATTCCTGAGAGCTAATTTCACCCACGAAACAACAAAAATCAAGCCCAGCAAGAATAAATTATTTTCTGTTGGAGGCGAGTTGAACTGACCCATAGAACAGTCTGCCTACTGTCAATGCTGGAATAAGGAAAGAGACTGACAGAATACGAACACACAGATGAGGAAAAAATGAGAGCAGAGTGAGAAGCAGGACTTTCTTGGTAAGTGAGATCCCTTTCACTCATTGCTAACTTCTTTTGTCTTTAATGTGCCACTTTGCTGATATAAACATAGGCTACAAAGATCAGAGAGGAGTGCAGGTTCATTCAGGTTTCAGTGGTACTTTCAGTGAAGCTTTTCCTGCATGTGTTCAATATTTGTTTATGAGCCTTATTCCACATACACTATTCGGAAGAATTTAGAGTCTTCTTTTGGTGAAATAGATGACTAGATACTTGTGCTCACAGCAACTTCGACAGGCTCTTCTCAAACTGCTTTTAACAGCACAAGTATCCTTTCCCCACGAAGCCAGGTATTAAGATGTAGTTATGATAGTCCTTAAATTGTGAATGAGGTTGAAACAGTGGTCTGACCAATATGTTTTTTTTCTTTCAAAACAAACTACAAAATATCTTTAACCAAAAAAGCTGACTGACTCTGGAAAAGATCTTAATATGAAATTTCCAAACACTGAGCATCTCTAATTTAAAGAATTCTATGGGACTTGTAAATCTAGCAGTATCTGTTCACTCAATTCAGCTGCTGACATAAAAGAAACAGCTAGGAGCAAGGCCAAAGAGAGTCTAGGATCAGCTATTTTTACTTACCATAGTAGCTCTTAGGGGAAGGTTATTGTATTGTATTAGCTAAAGCAGCATTGACCTCTCTCTGCAAACTTCTATATTTGTAACATCATAGACAGGATATGAACTTTCAAAAATGTTGTTTTCAAATGTATCTTTTACTCTATTGTTATTTTTTAGGCTCATCCACATACTGTATGAAATTCAAATTATATCATTTAAAATCCTTGTGAGACTATCTTATGCCTTGCTACTGCTGGTAGACTGTATGTCCTAGACGGTTTCTGAGTTGTACCTCAGGGTGGACTTAATTTTCTGCTATGTATTGCATAAACTAACTCTGCCCTACATGACCTATGAACAGTATGTCAGCCCAGTTTCCCCAGTCTGCATCTTCTGCTTGAGATTCCTCTCACAGCATATGACTCTGTTTGTGCTTATATAGAAGGTAATGTGAAAACCAATGTGGAAGTTTAGGCGTGACACCTGAGGCTAAGTAATTTGGAAGATAGTAACGAGGGTCATAATGAAGCAAAGGCAGACCAATGGTCCAAACAGAACATGCATCTCTCTTCAGCTGTACTGGAAGTACAGTTTTACAGCATGGATGAACTTACTATGAAGGAAGGAAAGAAGAAAAGACTTCACAGTAGCAAAGAATGTTGGTGCAGGTGTATTTTGCTAGCCTCACAGTGAAGAAGTGATTTTACGATGTTTGTAAACTGATCTCTGCTGCTGCTGAAAGGTGCACAGAGTCTGTCCACATCTTCTCACCTTTCCCTTGTACTGGCACTGTGCTGCTTTGCCAGCAATGTGTGCTGTAATGGCTTGCTGACCTAACTGAAAAAAAAAAAAAAGTAATTATTGTTGTTGTGTTTTTTCTTTCTTTTAGTTGGATTAAGTGCATTGCTCTGAATCACTGCATAGCTACACAAGTAGCACAAGAAAGCACAACTTTAATTGTTTCTGAAGTCTTTATTTTGCTTGTAACTATGAGAGATTATAAAGTTTGGCAAAACAAGAATAAATTTTAAGTAGGAATTGAAACTATGGAGTCACAAATACGTCTTCTGATAGAGGGTAACAGCAGGAAACAAACTGGCATAATCTCTATTGTGACGATTTTCTGCTTCTAGAGATCCTTCTCCCTCTAATGTTCATGTCTGACCTTGATTTGAGAGAGAGAACCCACATGAACCTTGCATAAAACTTGTTCTGTTCACATGAAATAGAGGTGTCAAGTTTTATTGTGGGCATTCTAGACATTCCCCTTCTCACTCTGTGAAAAAAAAAGAAAAAAAAAAGTGTGTCACCCATGTAACCTTACTTTAAGACCAAACAAAGAAAGTTTTTTTTTAAAAAAAGTATTTCTTACTTGCCAGCAAATCAGCTGAAAATGAGGACCAAGGAATTCTAATTGTAGTAATACTGGTTGTCAAACTGACAAAACAGTTTAGCCAATTAGAGCCAAATCTGCATCACTGTGTGATTACAGCAGCCACTTTCTGCCCTAGTAATTAATGCATGCATTCCTACAAAGCGAAACTTATTGGCACCCGAAGAGTTTCCCCCTCCACAAATGCTTTTTCAGCTATCTCAGCAGAAGGGAACTTACTCCAGAGATGTGAGGTGCCCTTGTGAAGACTGGGGACATACTATAATCCTGTAAGAATGTCTTGCATTTTTCATATGCTAAATAAATGCATTAAAATGGGAGGTTTATATCTCCTTCTCCTCTCCTTCTTATTACCTTTTAATTGTTATTTTATAATAAGTAAATAGAAAAATAATTTTTACATTATATGTTGAGCTTATTCACTTGTTTGCCAGATTAAATGTTTCACTGCAGAAAAATGCCAAAATATAAAAGACCTTTTTCACTCTTTGGTAACTGAACTTCACACTACTCATACATTTGTCATTGCAAATATGTATTTCAGCCGGAAACCACATGAGATGAATTAGATTTCCTGTTCAGCTTACAGAGCAGCAGAAGGGTATTGATGTGCCTAGCTAGTTCAGAGCTCTTATCTGCCATTACAGGAGATGCAACTCTGACACAAAAACACTTCAGTAGTTCTTCGTCTTAAGGATACGAGTGGGTTACATGGTGTCAAATTAGTTCCCTTCATTTCTGTGGGCTGCTTGTAGCAATATGCAACTACCGGGACTAGTAAAGTACAATAAATTGCAGCAAAAGAAAGCTGTCTGATGACAGACAAATGTGCCTGTGATCTACAGTAAAAAATTAAACATACATGCATAAATAAAGGTGTTCTAAGTTGGATGGCCACATTCTTTTTCGCAAATAGAAAAGCCTGAACCCTCTTACCACTCTTTAACCACACAGCTAGGCACAGGCAGTGCAGGAGGTTCCTGCAGAACATTGCAGATAACTTCTTGATGCAGGTGATAAATGAACCAACGAGGGGAGGGGTGCTACTAGACCTGACGGTAACAAACAGAGATGGTCTAGTTGGAAATGTGAGCTTTGGAGGCAGTCTTGGCTGTAGTGACCATGAAATGTTGGAATTCACAATCCAGCCAGGAAGAAGTCGGTCAAGAAGTAGGATTTCAACCCTAGACTTCAAGGGAGTTAACTTTGAGCTCTTCAAGGAGCTCTTTGGAGGAATCCCCTGGGCAAAAGTCCTAGAAGGAAAGGGGGTCCAGGAGAGTTGGCTAATATTCAAGCACCATTTTCTCCAAGCTCAGGATCGGTGCATTCTTAAAAGAAAGAAGTTGAGCGAGGGGAAATAGGAGACCTGTGTGGAAGGGCAAGGAGCTCTTGAGTAAACTTAATGAATAAAAGAGAGCATACATAACGTGGAAGAAGGGCCAGATCACATGTGAATAGTATAGGAACATTGTCAGAGAATGTAGGGATGCAACGAGGAAGGTCAAGGCCCACTTGGAATTAGAGTTAGCGAGTGATGTCAGTGGCAACAGGAAGGGCTTCTACAAATACATCAGCAGCAAGAGGAAGACAGGGAAAATGTTGGTCCGCTGGTGAACAGGGTGACAAAGGATGCAGAGAAGGCACAGTTACTAAATGCCTTCTTTGCTTCAGTCTTTACTGCTAAGGCTAGTCCGGAGACAAGCAAACTAACTGGGGGAGAGACTTTCTGCTAGTTGAGTAGGGCTGGATTAGGGATTATTTAGGCAAACAGGATACCCATAAATCTATGGGACCGTATGGGACAAACCCAAGGGTGCTGAGGGAACTGGTAGGGGTTATTGCTCAGCCACTCTCCATCATCTTCGAGAAGTCATGGAGAGCGGGAGAGGTGCCAGAGGACTGGAAGAAACCAACGTCACTCCAGTCTTCAAAAACGGCAAGAAGGAGGAGCCAGGAAACTACAAGCTGGTCAGCCTCACCTCCGTCCCTGGAAAGGTGATGAAGCAGCTCATCCTAGAGATTATCTCTATGTATGTGAAGGAAAAGGTGATCAGTAGTAGTCAGCATGGATTCATCAAGGGAATGTCATATTTGTCAAACCTGACAGCCTTCTACAATGGGATGACTGCATGGATGGATGATGGAAGAGTCATGGATGTTGTCTACCTTGACTTCAGCGAGGCTTTCAACACAGTCTCTCACAATATCCTCATGGGGAAGCTCAGAAAGTGTGGGTTAGATGAGTGGACAGTGAGATGGATGGAGAACTGGCTGGATGGTGGAGCTCAGAGAGTCATGGTAAACGGGGCTGAGTCTAGTTGGAGGCCTACGGTCAGTAGTGTCCCTCAGGGGTCAGTACTGGGTCCAGTGTTGTTCAGCTTACTCGGATGAGGGCACAGAGTGCACCCTGAGCAAGTTTGCAGATGACACCAAACTGGGAGGAGTGGCCGACCCTCCAGAGGGTGGCTCTGCCATTCAGAGGGACCCAGACAGATTGGAGAGCTGGACTGAGGGGAATCTCATGAGGTTCAACAAGGACAAGTGCAGGGTCCTGAGGAGGAATAACCCCAGACACCAGTACAGATTAAGGGTTGACCTGCTGGAAAGCAGCTCTGCGGAGAGGGATTTGGGAGTCCTTGTTGACAGGAGATTAACCATGAGTCAGCACTGTGACCAAGAAGACCAATGGGATCCTGGCTGCATCAGGAGGAGCGTTGCCAGCAGGTCGAGGGAGGTGATCCTACCCCTCCACTCAGCTCTGGGGAGGCCGCAGTTGGAGTACTGGGTGCAGTTCTGGGCTCCCCAGTACAAGAGGGACGTGGAGCTTCTAGAGAGGGTCCAGCGTAGGGCGATAAAGATGCTTACGGAAATGGAGCATCTATTATATAGGAAAGACTAAGCAAGCTGGGCCTGTTTAGCCTGGAGAAGAGAAGATTGAGAGGGAATCTAATCCGTATATACAGATGCCTGAGGGAAGAATGTAAAGAGGATGGACTAAAACTCTTCTTAGTGGTGGCCAGTGATAGGACGAAGGGTAATAGGTATAAATTAAAACACAGGAAGTTCAATCTCCATGTGAGGAAGAACTTCTTTACTGTGAGGGTGACAGAGCCATGGAACAGGCTGTGGAGTCTCCTTCTCTGGAGATCTTCCAGACCCACCTGGATGCCACCCAGTGCCCCGTGCTCTGGGTGTCCCTGTCTGTAGCAGGGGAGTTGGACTAAATGATCTCTAGAGGTCTCTTCTAACCTCAACCATTCTGTGATTCTGTGATTGTTACTTCTTAGTAACAGCATCTTATAGCATTGCATAATTCTAAGAATTATCAGAAAGCAATACCCTTTTCTCTCTCATACAATAACAAAAACTTGATGAAAAGATATTTGTTATGATTTAGAATATGATTTTTAATACAAGTGAATCATATGAATCTACACAAAGTTCTTTATAAAGTAAAAGCATTTTTTACATTTTTTTTATAATTCAAAAGTAAGACAAAAAATACCAAGCTAAAAATTGACCAGTGTAAGATGGCAAAGTCATTTTCTTCACTGGTTTGTTACAGTGTTTCCTTAAAACAGAACACATAAGAGATTCAAGTAATTATTGGACCTTCTATAAAACACAAGATCAAACTGAGATACCCTTTCATAAAGCAAAAGCAGCTGTAAATGGGTACTTTCCAGAAATCTAGAAAGGTTTAAATTTCATTATCAAAAATCAGTTTTCAGTTCTGTGAATCTATAAAGATTCACAGAAGAAAAAGGGTTTTCTTGATGTTGATGGGATTTTTTGTTTGTTAAGTTTTGTTTGCTTTTTAATGTCTGGAGGTCTTAAAATAGTAGTAAATTGGTCATACTATTTTCCCTACGACATGACATTCTACTATATTTCTGCTCTATCTTGTTAATTTAGATGCACAAATATGCCTTTAACCATATTTACCTATTTCACCTCTTTTTAAAATGAAACACAAATATTCTTTTCCAGAACATCTTTATTTTTACATTCCTTCATTATCAATTTCCTGTGGAATGATTCCACACACACACAAAAAAAAGTAACATCTCATTACTATCAGTCTTCAAGAGTTCCTGGAAGACAAATGAGCGCAAAAGGAGAAGAATATAACACTGTCTTTAGGGGAAAAGGAGAATAAAGCAGTCAGCGTAATTTTGGTATCAAGAATGATACCAGAATAAATTATTAAAGTCACATTCAAAATACCTGGATCATAAGGTGAAAAGAAACAGATGGCAAGGATTTGTTGCAACAAAACTTTATCAAACTGATGTAATTTACTTCTTTAATGAAGTATCTACCTACAGTGAAAGAGGCAGTAGAATTCATGTATATCGACTTTAGGCAGTCTTTGAGTCTTACATGACACTCTCATAGGCAACGCAGAGCAACATTTTGTTCTGAGTGAATTACTGCACACTTCATGCCCAGTTGCTTGAAAAACACATACGCCAAGGCTTATCAACATAGCATTTTCAAACAAAAGGAAGATACAATATAGAATTCTGCAGTGATCTACCCTAGATCAGATAAAAAGCAACATTTTCATTCCTGACGTGGAAGATAAAATGCAGTGCATACTTGTAGCATTTGCACTTGATGCCAAAGTAGAAGGGGTTGTAAAGGTGTTTAATGATTAGAATTGAAAATAATTTTGAGAAATGTGACAAGTAATCTGTAATCAATATGAGAAAATTCAGTAAAACAAGTACATAGTACTATACTGAGGCAGGAAAAAAGGCATAAATATAAAATGCAGAATTGTAACAGCACTGTAGAAAGAACAAACCACACACTGAATATGAGTCAATGATATGATGCTGTTACAAAACCAGAAAAACTTGTTCTAAAACAGTTCAATAGATGTATCATGTGAGATATGAGTTTTTCTTATCTCCCCTCTAAGAAGTCTTAGTTTGGTTTAATAGACTTTTAAAAAAGATGCAAAAAATAGAGGTTTAGAATATGTGAACAGTTGAAAAAGGGAAACGTTTGCTCTGAAAACTAGAGTGGCAGGTATGGAGCGGATATGATAGCAACCTGATGTGCAAAGGTTTTTATTAGTAGTGATATAACAGATTGCTCTTCATGCTGCTGAGGACTGGACAACATCTAATAGGTTTACACTGAAAAAGGGAAAGATTTAGAAAAACATAGAATTTTTTTTTTTAGCTCTAGGGATAGTTAAAGACAGGCAGATCACCTAAAGATGCAGTATAATCTCCATCATTCTGTTTTTTTATGAACAGGCCATAAAAAATATTCATCAGAGGTTTTCCTTTCATTGGCGAAAGACACAAACTGCATGAGCAACTATGATTTTTTTTCATTCTAGCTATTGTTATAGCATCACAGAAACAAAAACTTTTAACTTAAATCATAGAATTAAAGAATTGTTAAGGTTGGAAGGGACCTTTGGAGATTATCTAGTCCAAACTCCCTGCACATGCAGGATCCCTAGAGCATGTTACACAAGACTGTGTCCAAGTGGGTCTTGAAGATCTCCAGAGAAGGAGACTCCACAACCTCTCTGGGCAGCCTGTTCCAGGGCTCTGTCACCCTCACCGTCAAGAAGTTCTTCCTTAAGTTCCCGTGGAATTTTTTATGTGTCAATTTGTGGTCATTTCCTCTGGTTCTGTCAGTGGCCACTACTGAAAAGAGGCCGGCCCCATCCTCCTCACTGCCTCCCTTGAGGTACTTGTACACACTGATCAGGTCCCCTCTCATCCTTCTCTTCTCCAGGCTGAACAGGCCCAGCTCCCTCAGCCTCTCCTCATAGGGCAGATGTTCCAGGCCCCGGATCATCCTAGTCGCCCTGCGCTGGACTCTCTCCAGCAGCTCCACATCCCTCTTGTACTGGGGGACCCAGAACTGGACACAGTGCTCCAGATGTGGAGAACTTGCATGTGGATCTTTTCTAACATTTTAATATTAAATGTTTTAATTTCAGTTTCTGATGGTGATTTTTCTTTCTTATCTGCAAAAAAGTAATTTATAAACTGGTGGCCTGGTTCTTGTAAGTCTGCAGAAAAGTTAGACCTTCTGGTGTCTTTGATCTAGTCTCTCAAGATAGCCTAATAGAGGTCTTGATGCCTGTAGGTCTTTGACTTCAAATACATTGAGATTTACGTCCATTTAGATTTATTTTTAGCTCTTTATATTTTAGGTTTTCCCACAGAGACCGTTCAATACACACTTCATCTTAGAATTTACCCGTCACTATTTATGACACATCTTATTGGCATCATAAGAGCGGTTTCTCACTTCTCAGTAGATTTGCTCTTTTTTAACATTCTAATGTGGCACGCTTGAATCAATCGCAAGTTCATTCTAAGCTTATTATCTTCTTATATACTAGGTTTTCAGTTTCATGTATTTGTGTCTTGTCTTGTATTTGGCTCTTTTCCTAAAGTTAGGACTACTATACTAATCTTCACTATCTTGCAGTTACTGTGGCAGAAGTCGTCATCTGTAATTACTTCTTAAATCAGATCTCATTTGTTACTTAGGACTAAATCTCTCATGCCTCAGCAAAGCTACCTACTGCTTAAACAAGTCATGTATGGTGACTAGAATTCGTTACTCTCAGCTCTATTCTTCAGTGATATTTGAACCACAAATCCTAGGTAGTTGAAATGATCTACTATTAGCAGTATACTTCTATTTGTATCCTTCTTCATTGATTTCATGGTGGCATTCTTATGCCACCAAATTTACTGGGATTTGGGTACAGACAAAAATGGAGTCTGTCGCTCATGTTCTGAGTTCTCTCATCTCAGAATTTTATTGAAACTAAAATCAAAACAGAATTATTCTATGGAATTTCCGTATTTCTTCTGTTTACTTATCTGTTAATGCTCAGGGGTGAAGACTCCATTTCACATTCTTCCATGCCCCTGCTATACACGTAAACTTAAATTTCCAGGAACATTCATTGACTTCCTCAGTCAAGAACTGGTGGTGTTATTGGCAGTTCTCTCTCTCATGAAGATCTTCTACACTTATCAATACAATATCTGTGCAGAACTGGGTCACTGGTAACATGTATAAAAATTGCATCACATGCGAGCACTAATTGCAAATTATTCAAAGCACATGTTACCATGATTATGTATATATGTATCATCAATTTGTATCCCAAATGGAACTGTAGGTCATTTTCTCATCCTCGGTCTGCTTCTTTGTAAACTTACTGAAACAGAGGTGTTGTTTCCTGAACACAGGAGGCTACTTAAAATGAGATAGCAAAGTTGCTGTTATACCAGGTGCTACTTCTGTGCAGTCATATCTTGTCACTGATGACAAAGATAGGAACCCTTTTCAGTGCTGGGTCTGGCTCTGTGAGAAGAGATCTACAAAAACAGGTGGTTCAACAGTGAAATGAGATCTTCAGGTAGTACAGTAGACATGATAGGTTTGTGGTAAGTTCAATCATTATTTGATGAGGTAATGACTAGTAAAGGAGTGTTGCTGAGCACACAGGGGAGGATAACAGTAGTGACATGCAGTCTCAAAACACTGTGCAAGAGTTCTTGCAGCATGGGATGGGAAAAACAACAGCAAGTAAGGTTACAAAAGGGAAAGCTACCATCTGAATAAGAAGTGGTGGTTGCCTTTTCTTGAATATACTTTCTCAGTTGCATTGGAATGAGTGAGGGAAAAAAAAAAAACTCTGTACTTCCAAATCTGTGTCCTAGATCAAAAGGCAGGAGCATTCTCCATTGTGCTGCAAGCTGCTGTGGAAGGCAAACCCTGTGTCAGGCAACTTAGTAAAGTGTATTACGTCTAGGTTTCCCACAACTCTCTTCTGGCCATAGTGAGTGAGGCAGCCTGGCATACCCCAAGTTTCCAGCACAGAGATCAACAGACAGATGTGTCACGAGTTATTGCTGACAGTGCCGACATCCAGACATGCTAGCTCATGAGCTCATTCACTGGCAATCTCCACTGAGACCTTTTCAATTACTACCTAAGCTACTGTCAAACAGCAGTTGGATATGTGCTTGTCCAGCTCCTTAATCTTGATTGTCAGACTTGATTCTAACCACTGCTACCTTACCAGAATCTTATTTACCTGCTGTTCCCTCCATAAAAATATTTGCAAGAGCTAGCAGTAGGCAAAAGGCTGGTGATAGAAAGCTTAAAATACCACAGTCAAAGAACAAACACAGTAACACTCATCCCTTTTAAGACAGTTTGTATATACACAGCAGCTAGTGTATTTGGCAGAAAAACTCTCTCCAGGTAGACAAATATCTGCCTCCTAATTGTGAGGATCTGTACCACAGCGTTTTCCCTTCCTTACATATTTTAGCGCTGGTAAGGATAGGTTATGTCATGTATTTGGCAACAGGGACTCTCTGCTTGAGGAGGGATATTCACTTTACTTCATTAAATTCTGCTCAGAATTTGATTGATTCAGTTTGTGAATTGTACCTATGTTCTCAGAATTATGGTTATGACATGAGAAAACCCTGAGAGAACATCAGGTGAGTGGTAATCAGCCAGAAGTAGCCGAAGGGAAGGGCAGCTTCGTGTTAGAGGCTTGGATAAGTTAGGACATGGAAGGCAGAACTAGAGCATTCATTTTTGCCATTGGTCTTTCTGGAGATAAGACTTAATCCCAGTCCTGCTCTGCGGAGTTCGCCCACATTGACACAGAGATGGCTCTACAGAATTTATTCCTTTTGTTCCCATGGCTTTGCATGGATGTTTTCCACAAAATGTTTTCCACAGGTGTCTCCTACAGAATCCAAACAGGTCAAATAACCCTAACTTGGTCCACTTGGGATCATGTGGACCAATGCCTAGGGAGCATGCTTGCCAAGTACACAACTTCCACTATGGCTCTGGTCCAGGCTCTGTCTGATCAGTAACATTATGCCACCGCCAAATTCTTCGAAGTTACCGTTGTTAGAGCCAAGATAGTTTACAACAAATTACTGGAGGCCAGAAAAACCCCAAATAAAAGGTGAAAAATATGCACCAAACTATGAAAGTGATTGACTATAGATATTTGGGTTACCATACAAAGGAGCACTAAGAACAGAAAGGGGTCATGAATTAGCAAAAGAGCCTTTGGGCTGTTCAAAATAGTTTCATTCAAAAATGTGGATATTTGACACCTGATCTTGCATAATCTTGCCAAACTAAAACTACTCCCTCATTTATTTATATATTTTCACCACCACCACTTTCAGTCAGGGTGACTTTAGACCACTTCTGTAATTTTTGTCAAAGAGATGAAGATTTTTTGTTATTAGCAGCTACCATACAAGCAGATTTACAGCCTTTTGAAGCTACAGCCTCTGCTGTTTACAACTGTTGCTCTTTCCAAATGCAACCTATGTTAGTGCTGAGATAGTAGGGAGGTTAACCAATGAAACTGGAGCGTGCAGCCAGCTGTCTCTCCCTCCCCCTTCACGCCCCCTTCTTTTTTTTTTTTTTTTCCTTTTGTAAAGATATCCAGATATTACTCTAGCCAGCATTACAAGCCTTGCAATGCTATGTGGGGCTATGCCTAAGCACATTTAAAAAGCTAAATGTGTTATGACGAATAAGGCTCATGTTAAGGCAAGAAATAAAAGAACAGCAAAAGAACAGCTTAACAAAAGAGACAATTCCACACTTGTATACAGAGATGGGATAATTAAAAAAAAAAAAAAAAAAAAAGGAATAAGCCCTAAATGATGATGCCATTAAAAATACATATAAAATAAGAGAAACGAAAGTAACTGAAAATCAGCATTATGTAGATTTGAATGTTCAGGGCCTATCACAAACTATGGATATTACACCTGAGCTAAGTCTTGCCAGGAACCTGACATTTCAGTGTGTCAACTCAACACCACTCGACCAGGCATTTCCATACTGTGTTCTGTCTCACAGTGTCAACATATTTTTTAAGTTCTAAGTATAAAATAAAGTTGTGACAAAAACTTTTTCATTTTCCTTTTCCCTATTTCTCTTTCTTTTATCCATCTCAATAGGAGGTGGAACTCCTGTGTCACCAAGAACATGTTATCAGGCCTAATCCCAGTTCTGCTTAAACCCACAATTGACTTTCATGAGCACTCACAAAAAGCAACCAGTATCAGGGCGCACAAGGTAAGCACTGGTTCACGTGGAAACTATGCTGAGAGAAGTTTGCTCAGAAAGCTTGAGTATAAGTTGGTGGAATGAATTTGAACAAGACTGACATTTGGAATTTGGGAAAGTGTAGGTGGTATAGGAGAGTAAATGTGAATGGTAAAAATATATAAAAATCATGAGCCCTTACTGAAACCACCTACATCATCAACATCTTTTATCTGTCTCTTCAATCACTGAGTTGAGAGAAAGCTTTTTCTATTTGCACCCTAGACCCAGATTTTCAGAAGTTAAAGTTTCAAAGCTTCTGTGTGGCTTAGAACTCCTGTCACTGAAAAGATCAACCTTGTTAATATCCTTGCCCATTCTCTATGAAACCTCTCTTCAGGAAATGCCCTGAACACTGCCTCTCGGGACCCGGAATGCACCTGCAGGCTGGGACTGCCCTAACCCACCGCTCGTATAACAACCTGGACCCAGGAGCTCAGCCCTGAGCCCCAGAGCAACCTCTCGGCCAACTCCATTCCTGCCGCTGTGGTGTCCCAGTCCCGGCCCTCCTGGCTGGCCAAGCGGACCCGGGTTGATGCCTCCTCACCTCACCTGGGCTGATGGCCACCAGACCAGGCAGATCCTGTCACTGTCACCACCCAGGCCCGTGGGAGCACATCCTGCCCCACAGGCAGGTGCTGGGGTCGCCCCGGCTCCTGTTCCCGCCTGCAGCAGCCCCACTGCCTGCTCCAGCACTGCCCATAGGAAGGTGACAGGGCTGGGATGAGCTATAACCTATGGGATGTTACTATTTGCTTATCTAAGTGCAATTTAACCAGCACCACACCTGCATCCACCCTCACTTTCAAACAGTTTTTCCCAGTAAGTCACTAAGCACAGGCAACACCACAGACCTAGACACAGACACACTGACATGCACGAGGAACAACAGTAAAAGAACTAGAGAAAACCTCAGAGAAGAAACCAGCAGCACAACCATAATGTATCATTTTTTTGTGTACCAACGGTGAGGCTGGCCCACCTGGGCACTGCCTGCAGCTCTGTCACTCCGCAGTAGCGTACGGACCCCTGTCCCTCCAGCCGCGGCCCGCGCCCCTAGCCTGACCCGGCGCCGCCGGCACCTGCCCCGCGGGCGGCCGCCCCCCTCCCCCACACCGCGCCCACCGCCCCCTCTGCGC